>CM049307.1:53071869-53169369 GCA_026874595.1 Sipunculus nudus | reverse complement strand
TCTGCCAGTTTTATAAGGATAGATTGGGTGAATGCAGCTTAAAAAAGCAGTGTAGTCAATTGAAAAAAGGCTTTCTGTGTTTGAAAACGGATTTGACAACATGCCAGGTTTCAGCAGCCAAGTCTAGAGGTCACTCAGTTCAACCAGGTGGGGTCCAGCTTCACCATGGCAACCTACCTGGCTCTGACTGGTGTCTAGACAATGTATCTAGACGTCTGACACATCGTCTAGACATCTAGACACATCGTCTGGACGCAGCTGGCTCTGACTGGTGTCTAGACAATGTATCTAGACGTCTGACACATCGTCTAGACATCTAGACACATCGTCTAGACGCAGAATGCCCGGATTAGTACTACAGAAACTACATGTATATCTTTCAACTGTTTAAAAAACTTGGTTTGCTTTTTTAGCGAATATGTTAGCTTATGTAATGGTGTGGCATCGTCCGTTGTCCGTCGTGCGTCATAGCTATCTCAAAAGGGGCAGGAGCTAGCATCACCAATTTTTTTTGCAAAAAATTAGTCATCTTAAAATTTCTATCGAATTTTTGCTTATTTCTTGGCTAACTGCATTTCCTTAGATTTTATAGGGAAGAAGCTAAAAAACATGTTCATCTCTGAAACCATGTGCCAAATTGTCCGTTTATCTGTCCCAATAATCCTCCATAGCAAAAAGAACATGCATATACACGAAATATCCTGACTGATATATTTCCTAGTTTTAAAATGTACTAGTCCGAAACTTCCAGGTCCGAAACGTCCATAATGACTAAGGTAGATTTGCAGGACATAAGAGGTTCAATATTAAATTTTAAAAATAAATCTCCATTCATACTCCCAAACTTTGCACAGGCTTTTCCTGTAGGCCTTGTTCAGATATATCAGAAATTTATTGTCAAGTGAATGTCTCCAGATTTCTCATAGGATCTTCTACTAGTGTTCTAGGGCTCTCGAACAGCGTAGCAAGGTAAGAGCACGGGAGCTAGGGCTAGAAAGCGGCCACGTTTTGGGGGGTCTGTCTAAAAAGCGGAGAATCCGCGGAGAGATGGAGAATTCGCGGAGAATTTGCGGAGAGTTTATATGCAATGATACTTTTAAATACACATTAAAATCACTTATAATCTCAAAATATATTACTCTTAACATATTTACTGTTAAATGACCGAATGATTAAAAATCTGTACATGGAGTTAAATTCAGCTCTCAGTTGTTTGGGCAAGCAGGTTCTTCTCTTAAGATTGTATTTGTGCCACGCCAGAGACAACGAATAGCACCAGGTGACTGTGGGTTATTATTTTCGTTTGCAAGTGCAGTTGATTTTTGTTCTAATCCAGAAATTAAACAAATTGAACATTTTAACCAGGGATTAATGCAAAAACACTTAGTTTCTTGTTTCAGTTCAGTCATTTTTACAACATTTCCTAAAATTAAACTTTCTCCTAGAATACAAAAGCCTAAATATAATGCTACTGTACCATAGGGATTGAATGTGAATGAGGGTTAGGAGATGTATTCGAAGACATTATTGGCTGTGATAAAAAATGGGAAAAATAATCAGTGGTTTCATTTTAAATGTGCATTTGTCTTTAAATTAACTAAAACAATTAATGAAATGTTTTTTTAAGACTGTGCAAATAAGTTCTTATGCTATTGCTGTATGTATGTGTACCTTGGGCTATATTTTTTTTTTTTTTTATTATTATTATACTCTGTGTTATTAGTGTCAGAAAGAAATGTGATGTATTTTGTACAGAGGCTAAAAAATATAATTCTTTTACTGTGATCACAATATATATTGATTATTTTTTCTTTTATTTTTAAAAATCCTACTGCCAATATGATTCATTTACCTAAAGGAGCATTTTTTTGTGTATAAAGTGTGTAAAGTCGAATGTTTGTGTTTCAATTTTTGTTTGTGCATGTATATTGGATCTTTACACTTTAGGCCTAAATGCATGGTGATAGTTTTTTTCATCTATTTATTATATTATATATTTTGTTCACCACCTGTTAATTTGATACATGTGCATGGTTTTGTTTTGGTTTGCACAATAGACAGTTGAAATATAAGGTGTTTTGCGGTTTCGTCTAAAGATCTTTCAATGTCAGCTGGTGACTCAGACGTGCGTTAGATTTTGCGTAACGCATTCACTCGGCGGTGAGTCTACATTGTTCAGTATAAAATGCTTAATTATGTACAGCTTTTAAAATTTTCGGTCATTTAACAGTGTGCAAATATGTCAAGAGTAAAATAGTTGGAGATTTTAAGTGATTTTAATGTGTATTTAAAAGTATCATTGAATATAAAAACTCTCCGCAAATTCTCCACGAATTCTCCATCTCTCCGCGGATTCTCCGCGTTTTAGACAGACCCCGTTTTGGGAAATGTGGAGGTATGGAGCAGGCCCGGTTTCGGGTTAAGAGCCATAGCTTGCAGCCACGATCAAGCGTTACCATACGCACGTAACCAATGCAATTCGTACCTTTTTATAACGGGCAATGCAATCCACGTCATTTCGTGCCCAATAAAACGATGTTATTTTTGGAAGCTTTACTTTTTGTTTGTGCCTGTTTTTGTGTGGCTGCGTGTTTGTCATTTACCCCAAGGGTAGCCAGGATTGAGGGAGGGAAGGGGGCCATGATCAGTGGTGGATCCAGAAATTCGAAAATTGGGGGGGGGGGGGGGGAACGGGGTGCTAATATGCATGTATGGGTGCTATGAAAACTGTAATATATACGTGTATATGTATTTATATATTATTATTATTATTATTATTATTATATTATTATTATGTTCCCTTATGTCTTTGCGTTGGGTAGTCAAACTGTAGAGAGGCTCAATGTTTACTGTTTAAATTTCTTCAAAATTAGTATATAAAATTTCAATCGATTTCAACATGTTACAGTGAAAGGCACAAAGGGCATTTATACGTTTATAACTTGCAAAATATGACCTTTAAAATGCCGGGCGATATTTTATTTTTTACCCTTTTTGTATGTTTTGATAAAATGTCATATTGATCAGGGAAAAGCATGAAAATACAGAATTTTTGGCTAAACAGGTAAAAGCACTACATTACAAAGGAAATCTTATCAAAATTGTACTATTTTATCTTCTTGAAAAATGAAAATCAAAATAAAAAAAATTGATGCGGGGGAAAAAAATTGAGGCGGGCGTTGCCTGAGAACCATACCTTTTATTTTTGCCTTAAACTTTCAATTTTACCGGAGTCCGTGATCTAGATAGCACACAAGACTCCTAAGAGCACAGATCGCGAGTTCGAGTACTAGTATCACCAGAGGAACCGTGAGATTGATCACGGTCGACCCCAACCAGGGTCTGGTGCTCTGCAGTTCTTCTGCAGCTGTTCATAAATATCCTCATCCTCAACTAATAAATTTGAAAGTAATAAATTGCAGATAACCTATACAAAATCTAATTGCCAATTAATAAAATGAAATATGAAAAACGAAAATTAATCAAGAAAATTGGGAAATTAGATAAAAGGAGAGATATTGCAGCTCAGCGGGGGCCGCGCGCCGAAGGCGCCCCCTCCGGATCCGCCATTTATAGCAAAGGCAATTTAATGCGCGAGCACACACACACACACACACACACACATATATATATTAGTATTAGCTTAAGTAAAGTTCCGAAAGGACGGCGAGTACTGGATGCGCCGGGGCCGGGGGGGGGGGGGGGGGGGCATGGCCCCCTGCGGCCCCCCTTGGCTACGCCTCTGTACTCCTCTTTCAATATTGGTTAAATCGACAATTAATTGCTCATTATTGTTTTTTTTTTATTCCACCTGAAAGGAAATTATAAACTTGCACACATTGGGTGCATTTTATTCAAGGAATATTTTTTTAAATTAATTATCGCTATAATAAAAATATTAATTGTTAAAATAAATACTTTATATACAATATTTGGTAACAGGAATATTTTTTTTATAAATGAAATATATATTAATAAAGTAATATATAATGTGAGTATAAAATATATATACTATGGAAATAAGTACTCGTTTACTTATAATATTAGATTGAAATATTATTCCTAGTACCGATATATAACTTATGATATTTTTTTTAAATCATAAAAAAAATTAAAACATAATACCTTGTTACAACCGAAAGAGAAAATCCATGAAATGAAAGGAAGTTGAATAATAATAAATTGTTTTTGTTAAATCTGTCATGTATAATTGGGTTAGCCAATAAAATGAAAAGACCAATAAAAAAGCTCTGACATTTTACGTTCTGAGATTATTTACATATATATATATACTTATATATATATATATATATATATATATATATATATATATATATACTTATATATATATATATATATATATATATATATATATAATAACATTTATACTAAAAATCACTTAAAGTTCCAATCGAGTTTAACCACATTCATATAATCGTACTGCGTTTGATATAGAAAGATAAGATAAGATCAGTTTTATCTAAAGTCGGTTTTCTATGGTCAACATATTCAAAATAAGCTCACAGTGCTTCTGTCACCGACTACATACATACGTTTTGTTATGAAAACCAATACTATAAAACATAAGAGTCAAGATACAAGATAAAAATTATGGTGTTTACACATTCCACTGTAGTATCAGTCCATCATTCGTGTTCATTGTATGGTGATACTGGTTTTAAAATGACAGTCAAAAATGATGATTCAGTTAAAATTGTATACTGGAATAATAAAACCACTGGGATATGATAAAGATTAAAAATGATTAAGACAATACTTTATACAGAATCTTTTAAATGTATTGAGTTCTGAACAAGCCTTGAATTCTTCAGGCAGAGAGTTCGACTCTTTCACACCTTGATGTTGAAGAGTCCTGATGCCCCATATTTCTGTGTTTTATACTGTAGTAGAAGTTTATTTTCACTATTTCTTAAATTATAATGTCTATTTGTTTTGCATAGTTATTCATTTAGATACACTGGGCCTAGACCATGAAGTATTTTAAAGACTGTAATGAACACTGTTCTTCTTCTGGCCGTTTCCAGCGAAGGTAAATTTGATTTTAACAGGAGGTTATCTTATGTGTTTATGTAGTCTTTAACGGCATATCGTAAACCTCGTTCCTGCATTTTTTCTATTAATTTTGTATTTTTCCTATAAGTAAAGTGCCATACAGTACAACAATACATCATGTGACTCAGTATATAACATCTAAGTAATGTAAGACAACAGTCTGAGTCTATGTTGTTTCTCAGTCTTTTAAGTGCATGCAGTAATTTTGCACCTTTTTTCATGATGTTGGTATATTTTCTGTGAAAATTAATTTTCTATATTGCCATATTGCTCCACTTGCTACGGCTACCCCCAACTTTAACTCTCTGTTTCCTATTTCTTATATAATTAGTTATAAGCAGAAGAGCTTATATCTGACATACCATATGCTTCCAGTGTTGCCACCAATAAGTCAAATGGTAAACAATCAAAAGCTTTACTTAGGTCCATTAGAACTGCTCTTACTTTCTGATTTTTATCTAATGTTGTTTTTTCCAGATTTCAGGAAGGTATATTAAGACACTGTCTGTTCAATGTCCTTTTCTATATGCAGATATCTCCTTACTTACTACACAGTTTAAAAATTACTGCATCTGTTCATTTATAATCTTTTCAAAAACTTTAGAGATACTTGGTAATAGACTCACAGGCCGATAATTTTTTTTTGTCATATGGTCTGATTTGTTTGTAAACAGGAACTACTTCGACACATTTAAGACTATCCAGAAATGAGCCCGTTTCTAAAGTTGTATTAACAATACAACATATTTGAGGGGGCCACTGGATCTGCACCAAGTGTCAAAATTTTGGCTGGAATTTGATCGTAACTAGTGGCCTTTTTATGATTTAAGTTTTGTATATATTTATGTATTTTATTAACACATATGTTTAAAGTGAAATTTGTTTACGCCACTGTTAATTTGAAGGTCTATGATTGTTTTAACACTAGGATGGTTTCTATGCTTTTGTACTGAGTAATCAATAAACTCTTCGTCTAACATATCGATTGTATTTGTTTCAATTTTAGACCCAATCTCATTTGCAATATTAATATAAAAATCATTTTAAACCTCTTGTTTATCAATTATTAATTCACTGTTGTCCATAAGTTATAAATTACTGTCACATTTATTTAACTTATTTACGATAAAAGGTTTAACTGTTGGCCAAAAATCTTTATCTCTAATTGAAGTACATTTTTTCCTGAAAATATTCCCTAATGGACTCTCTTCGTATTTTAGTTACTAAATTGCGTTGTTTTTTTATATATTTCACAATTTGATTTTGTTGGGAAGTGATTATATTTTCTGCGTAAAGCTGATTTTCTATGCAGTGCTTTCCGAAGTCTCCTTTTCATAAACACTTGTTTTGTTCGAATCTTTTTGTTTGAACAAGGGCATGATGATCTAGTTTAGTTCTATATAGGCTATTAAAATACCAAAATTGGTCGTTTACATGATCGAAAATTTCGCCAACATGAAAGGGTGCATGGTTTAGATGATTTGTGAAATCACCTAGTTGAAATTTCTGTATGACCTGTATGATAATTGCTTTGCTAGTTTCGGCCAATAAAATTTCAAGAAGCATTCGTATCCGTTTTCCTATACGCGGGACCCATTAATATATACTTTGCCCCTTTTTATCCGATTCTCTCAATATATATGACCTCTCTTGGCCTGCATGAAAAAAGGCCTGCCCAAACTCTGGTTACAAGAAATATCACCATGTAATGAACTCGTGGCCCTTATACAGCCAGTTTCCGGGTACCTAAGGGCCACGGTCACATACACGGCCAGTCTGTATTTGATATATATGTATAATATAAGGTAATTGTATGTCATGATAAGCAACCATCTTCTACAAGCCAATTCCGGGGCCCATGCGTACTTTGCTTCTAGGAATCGCATGTGCTTTATCACCATGTAATGCACTGGTGGCCCTTAGACTGCCAGTTTACGGGGACCTAACGGCCACGGTCACAGACATAATCATTCAGTTTAAACATTGTTATATATATGTAGGACAATGTATTTGTATGTAGTGGCGAGCAGCAACTTCCCATGCCACATTTTCCGGGCCCACAGGTATACTTGCTTCTAGGAATTGCCTGTGCTATATCAACATATAATCACCTCGTGGTCATTATAAGACAATTGTTTGTCATGATGAGCAACAACCTCCTACGACACCATTCCGGGGCCCATGCGAACTTTGCTTTTAGGAATCGCATGTGCTTTATCACCATGCAATGCACTCGTGGCCCTTATGCATGCAGCCTGTTTACGGGGACAAAACGGCCACGGTCACAAAGACATTCAATCAGTATTTGATATATGTATAATATAAGGCAATTGTATGTCATAACGAGAAACAACCTCCTACGATATATATATATATATATATATATATATATATATATATATATATAATATAAGGCAATCGTATGTCATGATGAGCAACAACCTCCTACGACACCATTCCGGGGCCCATGCGTACGTTGCTTCTAGGAATCGCCTGTGCTATATCACCATGCAATGCACTTGTGGCCCTTCCTCAGCCTGTTTACGGGGCAAAACTGCCACGGTCACAGGTCAGTATTTGATTCATATGTAGGAAATGTATTTTTTACGTGGTGGCGAGCAGCAACATCCTATGCCACAATTTCCGGCGGTCCCATACGTATACTTTGCTTCTAGGAATCGCCTGTGCTATACCAACACGTAATGTGTACCCTTGGCCTCTCACACAATCACGGCTACCTAACGGCCACGGTCACAGACAGTCAATATTTAATTTACATATATATAAAAATGTAAATGTAAGTAGCAAACTCCTATGTCACATTACTTGGCCAATACGTATACATGTACTTTACTTCTAGGAATCGCCTGTGCTATATCACCAGGTAATGCATCCGTGGCCCTTACACAACCGGTTTACGGGGACATAACGGCCACGGTCACAGACTGTCAGTCTAAGCCCTTTGGGGGGATAATATAAAGCCAAAAAGGGGTTATTCCCAACTTAATGACTTTCGGTTATTCAGAAATTGAGTGGACTTGTGTTTTTGGTAATTCTGGGAACAGGCTCTATTCAGTGCAGACCCTGCATATTGGTCTCTAATGCAGTATCGTCACGTTGAGAGCAAACCTATAAGCCCTTTTTTTGGCCGATTATTTGCCAAAAAGGGGTTTCAAATACTTAAAGATTGTCGGTTATTCAGAATTTAAGTGACCTTGTGTTTCTTGGAGTTTTGGGAGCAGGCGCTATAAGAGTTCAGGCCCTGCATGTTGGCCCCAAATGGCAGTTTTAGGAGCAAGCTCTTAAACTTTGACTGTGTGACAGACATTTGGTCTAGTTTTTAATAAAACATCACTGTCCCCTATTAAAAGGCTGCTAAACCACTGCCCTGAAGTGGATTAACAGTCACTGCTGGAGTATAAAAATCCGCATGCATTACCCGCACTTATTGACCGAAAAGGCGATACCGGTACTGTTAAATGTTTTGTATATAGCTGTATAAAATTAAACATTTATACTCTTACTGATCAAATGTGGTTTTGACTTCATTAATCCTCTAGTTATGTAAACCGAAAATACACAGTGCGTAGTAGAAGTGTTTAATATGTCTCGCATTATTTGCCCATATATATATATATATATATATATATATATATATATATATATATATATATATATATATACCTATTTCTCAAATTTGATGTAATCTAAATCGTCATTCCAAATCGTCAGCGTGTTTTAATTCGTTTGCCCCAGTGAGGATGTTAGTAGTTAGTGGAAAAGGAGTGTAAAGCAATACGTGTTAACTTGTACGGATGCGAACACGGATAAGTTTTTTGCTTATTAATTAATACGTTTTTCAGTTCGGTTTTAGGTCTTTTATCTCTTTAAAATGGCATATCGACTTAAGTACTGCATCGCCTCAATGGATAGTATTTATTTCTTTATGCGCGAATTTGCCTCACTTTTCTTTTTGGACCCCCCCCCCACACCCATCCAACACACACCCACACACACATACACTTTACGATGGTTTTGCACCGGTGCACATAGATCCCAAAAAACCGCTCTATAACTTAGTATAGGTTGTTTCCATTTATCCGTGTGCGTAGACCGTAGATGTTTTGAGCACTACACGTATATCCTTCACCATGTCAAATTAAGCTTTTATGGTGGTGTTCATAGGTGCATATTCAATATCCGTTGTCTGCAAAAAAAATCATTCTGTAGAGTTTTTAATTGGGCTGTTTTTATTCATACGTAACCGTTGTCCGTACATAGGCGTTGTCCGTACATCTTCACGCCGCCGTCAGTGATTTTTCCCAGTCACCTGGTAAATTTACGTTTTAACATTGGGTTTTTACATTCTGGCCATATATGAGCATTCTGTATTTAGAATGTTATCTGATCAGTCATCAGTCAGTCTGAAAACCAAACATGCTGGCATTATGTTGAATTGAGTTGTCTTTTTCACCATACACATTTTAATTGTATATCTGTTGTAGATTTCTTAATGTGGTCTTTCATATATTAAGGTTGTATCTCATTGAACTGCGACAGCTTGCGACTAGTTGGAGACACAACAATTGCGAGAGAATACGCGAATTAGCGACAATTTTTCTTGCAATCACACTGCATTGTACTTGAACACTGGCTCTTTAATGATAAGTTATGTTTTTTATCTTCAATACATAAGAACTATACGTCCTGGGGTGTGTCAGATAAGAGTTTAGACCCCTTAAGTTCGCATAGGAGAGGAAAAGGGGGTGTTGCTTTCCTCTGGAAGCGGAGTTTAGATAAGTTTATTTCACTTATACAGGGTATAGATGATGACCGTATCATAGGGTTGCGCGTTGATTTTCCTAACAGTAGAGTGTTGATTATCATTGGTGTATATCTCCCGAGTTCAAATTATACAATACAACAATACATAGACAGCATTGACATATTGTATAGTTTATATAATGAATATTCTTTGCTGATGGATGTCGTGATCCTCGGAGATTTAAACTGCGAATTACCTTACCAGAATTCCAGACTAAAATTAAGTAGTAGGGTTCAATACTTGCACACGTTTCTTGAAGAGGCGGATTTAGTTTCTTTGTGTATGCAGGATACTTGTCGCGGCCCACGATACACATTTGATCCCTATGATGGGCACGCACGATCACTTATAGATCATATTTTTTATTCAAAAACACGGGCTGCAGTTCGAGTATTGTATCATCGTTGATGATGATTCATTAAATACTTCTGATCATTGACCAGTAGTAGCTGGTTTAACCATAGCGCCGATACCAGTGGATAAGCCTACTCACAATAAACATCCTGACTGGAAAAAGGTCCAAAAATATCCTGTGATTAGTAATTATAGCAATACTCTACGCACCAAGCTGGATCAGTTAGTCATACCAGTCAAAGATACCTTAAGTACAGAATCCATTAACGAGTATTATTCTGGTCTGGTCCAAGCACTAGTGAAAACAGCTTGGGATACTGTGCCTCACAAGAAGTTTTGTCCTCACTTAAAGCCCCGCTGGCGGGATGAACTGAAACCCCTGCACGATAATATGAGGAAACTCAGATGGGTTGATGAGGGTCGTCCCAGAGGCGAATGTTTCGCTTCATATGTTGAATATAAGGCTGCAAAAAGGGATTTTAGAAGGAAACTTAGGCAGTATTTTTCTATTAGAGAGCGGGAAGTGTTTGAAGAGACAGCCAGGGATTCAGAAATCGATATGAATAAATTTTTGACTCGAGTTAGAAAGCGAAGGAAGGTGGCTGCAAAGGTTACAGCAGGCATGAATTTTGATAATGTAACTCTACATGACCCTGGGGATATTTGTGATGGTTGGGCGGATTATTCAGCAAATTGTATACGCCGTTATGCTCTGATTCTTTTGAAGGAGACTTCTATAATAAAATTGAGAGTGAATTCCAGATCCTACAACAACACTCGCAACATAATAATGTGCCTATCTTAGATGACCCATGTACAGAGAACGAGGTACTTACTGTGATTAAAAGTCTGAAGTTAGGAAAGGCAGGGGGTTTGGATAATTTAACAAATGAGCATATAATATATGGTGGAGCAGCGGTCATTTCCCATCTAGTAAACTTATTTAATATGTGTATTACAACAGGATTTGTCCCTCACTCAATGAAGGTAGGGTTTGTTGTACCCATCTTAAAAAATCATTTAAAGAGTCATTCTTTACCTGATAATTACCGAGGTATAACGCTCCTACCCTGTGTGTATAAATTGCTGGAAAAGTTACTTCTTAGACGTATCTCAATTTTTACTGTGTTTAAGGGAATTCGGTTCCCAGATCCAATGCAGTTTGCTTACTCGAAAGGGACCGGTGCGCTAAATGCTTCTTTCAGCGTAAAGGAGACTATATCCTTTAACATTGAACGACAGTCCAAGGTATATGTATGTATGCTGGACAGTTCCAAAGCATTTGATGTTGTGTGGCACACAGGCCTTTTTGTTAAACTTTACCATTTTGGTATATGTGAGTTAATATGGCGCCTAATACTTAATGCGTGCACAGAAATGAAAAGTGCTGTTATGTTTTTGAACAGAACAAGTCCTCTTTTTAATGTTAGACAGTCCGTACGTCAAGGGGGTGTTCTCTCGCCTTGGCTCTATTTGTTATTTATAAATGACCTTCTAATTGAACTTCGTCAGTCCCAACAAGGAGCATTTGTAGATGGCATTTACGTGGTTTCACCCACTCAGGCGGATGACATATGTCTTGTGTCCCTCTCGCCAGGAGGTTTGCAAACTATGATTAACATTTGCTCTAATTATTCCTGTAGGTGGAGATTTAATTTTAACTCTGATAAATCTGCTGTCATCGTATTTGGAGAGTCGGTGCAGTCCTTCAATCATTTGGGACGCGTTTGGCCCCTTGGGCCTAATGTTATAAAACAGGTACGTTCTCATAAACACTTGGGTATTACATTAGAAGCTAAACTTTCTTCGAAAGAATGTGTTATGGATGCCTGCAGAAAAGGTAAAGGTTCTCTGATGTCACTGATTGGGACTGGGGTACGGCCATCTGGCCTCAATCCTCTTACTAGTTTAAAGTTATATAAAACGGTAGTGCTTCCGAGAGCCCTGTACGGATGTGAACTTTGGTGTTCACTTACTGTTGACCAAACGAATTCACTTGAGCGGATGCATCGCTTTTGCCTTAAAGTAATGCAGGATCTTCATAAGAGAACCCCTACTAACATAGCTCTAAGCTTGTTAGGTGCACCATGCTTATCTGCGTTTTTGGATAGATTGAAGCTTCTTTATTTCGGACGGTTGTGTAGAACTCGACAAGCAATGGTTCCTGTTCGTATTCTTAAATATAGAATATTTAATGCGCTATCACGCAAGTGTTCGATCGGTAGTGTGGCAGAGTTTGTTTCGCTTGTTTTTAAATATGGGCTTGATTCTACATTAATAAAATTTCTTTGTACAGGCGTTATTCCGTCAAAAGGGCAATGGGACGAACTTGTTACAAGTAAAATAGTAATAAACGAAGAAAACTTGTTCTTTAACAGTTTAATGGATTCTCCAGTATGTAAGCGCTTTAGTATTGTAAAAGAGGATTATTTATCACCATCACTGTTACGGCAATATGCAGGACAGATTCCAGGAACTCTTGGTGTGTTCTCCTTCTTGATCAAATTACTTGCCTACTGTGGTATGTTTGACGATAATGGCTCATCTTATCTGTGTCACTTTTGTGGTCATTTGTATACCAATCCAATTTTTCATGCCTCATTACTGTGTTGTGTAACAAAGTCAGAGAGAGATAACTTGTGGGATTATCTTACTGATATGTTCCCTGTACAGGATAGTGTTTTTCTCTTGAGTTTAGAAGAAGAACAGTTGTTTAATACACTGTTAAGCCTACCACCTGGTCTGTCAGATTTCAACGATCATAAAAACCTGATGCACAGATCGGCAGTATTTTTTAAGAACATTAAGCGTATTATTCTTGATCTGTGGCCTAAGGATTTGAGCTTCCATTGGGCTTCCGGTCACCTAAAGTAAAAAAAATGTTTTCTGTGTTTTTTTTTTTTGTTTTGTTTTATTGGTTATTAACGATCTGGATTTGTTTCTTCTTTGATTCTGTACTATATTCATAAATATATCTTGTATGTCAAAACCCATTTAGCACGGAACATCGTTATCAAAAAATATATATATCCTACGGTGTTCTCTGTCCCATTTAAATCAATAATTATATAATTTTCAGACCAATAGATCTGTATTGTATCTTACCCTATCACTTCTAACTGTATACTGTGCAAATTTTGATTGTTCCTGTATACCCTGTTTATATTGTTACAGGATATATATCCCATATTTCTGTTTACATGTATTTTGTTTATTCATATATTACTTTTCTACAAATGCTGATTGTAATCTTCAGTTTCTGGAGGAAATAAAGAATATCAATCTATACCCGTCATGCGAATGTCGTGCGATGTTCACAAGACATTCTAACAAAATTTGTTAAATATTCGCACGACAATTCGCGCCCAGAATATCAGATTCTGATTTTTATCTCCAAATATTCGCCATGTAGTTGCATAGGTTGCAAACCCCTCCCATATTATACACTGGCTCGCAGTTCTCTCACTTATCGACTCGCGGAAATAACTTGAGAATAGTCCGAGACATATTCGAGACGGGCACGAGACAACAGCGACGCCTCTGCGACTATTTTGAGAGAAATTTTGTTTTGCCAATTTTTTTCGACATGTACAAAATTTCTGCGATAAGGTAGCAACACTTTGCCAATCACGCTAGGAAATTGAGAACAGCCACGAATGTTCAATGACAGTTTTTTTCCCGTTTGCAATTTTGTCGAAAGCTGTCGCAGCCCAGTGATATGCAGGCTTTATATCGTCGTCTTCAACTTTAGAGAATAATGCCTTTGAATTATCCCGATTTCTAATTTGTTATTATACCAAGGGCTTTATTTGTGTAGGTACGGGACAATCTATGGCGATAAGCCAGTTAAATTATTAAGGAATGGAATATTTTATGTGCAACCATTTTTTAACTATGCTCAATCCATTCATTGGTTATATTCGTGTTTGTTTAAAGCGGTCATGTCCCAGTTAACTTGCTGTGTAACGGCCACGGGTGCATTACATGGTGATAAAGCACAGGTGATTCCAAGAAGCAAATTATACGTATATGCCCGGAAATCGTGGCATAGGATGTTGCTGCTTACATTCACATACATTTCCATTTTTATACATATGTTTATCAAAACTGACTGCGTGTGACCGAGGCCGGTAGGTACCCGTAAACTAACTGTGTAACGGCCACAGGTACATTACATGGTGATATTGCACAGGCGATTCCAAGAAGTAAAGTATACGTATGGGCTCGGAAATTTTGGCATATCAGGTTGCTGCTCACCATCACATACAATTACACTTTAATTCCTAGATATATATCAAATACTCACTGGTTGAGTCTCTGACCGTGGCCGTTAGATGCCCGTAAACTGGCTGTGCATGCCCCACGGGTGCATAAAATAGTGATATAGCACAGGCGATTCTAAGAAGCAAATTATACCGTACGTATGGGCCCGGAAATTGTGGCATAGGATGGTGCTGCTTACATTCACATACATTTACACTTTAATTGCTAGCTAGATATCATCTACTGACTGGTTGAGTCTGTGACCGTGGCCGGTAGGTACCCGTGAACTGGCTGCGTAAGGGCCACGGGTGCATTACATGGTGATATAGCACAGGCGATTCCAAGAAAAATTATACCGTACGTATGGGCCCGGAAATTGTGGCATATCAGGTTGCTGCTCACCATCACATATATTTACACTTTAATTGCTAGCTAGATATCATCTACTGACTGGTTGAGTCTGTGACCGTGGCCGGTAGGTACCCGTAAACTGGCTGCGTAAGGGCCACGGGTACATTACATGGTGATATAGCACAGGCGATTCCAAGAAAAATTATACCGTACGTATGGGCCCGGAAATTGTGGCATATCAGGTTGCTGCTCACCATCACATACATTTACACTTTAATTGCTAGCTAGATATCATCTACTGACTGGTTGAGTCTGTGACCGTGGCCGGTAGGTACCCGTAAACTGGCTGCGTAAGGGCCACGGGTGCATTACATGGTGATATAGCACAGGCGATTCCAAGAAAAATTATACCGTACGTATGGGCCCGGAAATTGTGGCATATCAGGTTGCTGCTCACCATCACATACATTTACACTTTAATTTCTAGCTAGATATCATCTACTGACTGGTTGAGTCTGTGACCGTGGCCGGTAGGTACCCGTAAACTGGCTGCGTAAGGGCCACGGGTGCATTACATGGTGATATAGCACAGGCGATTCCAAGAAGTAAAGTATACGCATGCATTGGCCCGGCAATTGTGGCATAGGATGTTGATGCTTACATTCACATACATTTACACTTTTATACATATGTATATTAAAACTGATTGCGTGTGACCGTGGCCGGTAGGTACCCGTTATCTGGCTGCGTAAGGGCCACATGTACATTACATGGTGATATAGCACAGGCGATTCCAAGAAGTAAAGTATACGTATGGGCAAGGAAAGCGTGGCATAGGATGTTGATGCTTACATTCACATACATTTACATTTTTATACATATGTATATCAAAACTGAGTGCGTGTGACCGTGACCGGTAGGTACCCGTAAACTGGCTGTGCATGGGCACGGGTGCGTTACATGGTGATACAGCACAGGCGCTGCCTAGAAGCAAAGTACATGTATACGTATGCAGGGGCGGATTCAGGATTCAGGAAAAGGGGGGGGGGTCCAACCCAGGAGTACTAATGAAAGTCCTAAAAAAAAGGGTCATCAGGTCCGGAAAAGGGGGGTCCAGGCCGCTAAATTTCGTGTAAAACCCTTTAAAAATGGTTGCTTCGGGTAAAAAAGGGGGGGTCCGGACCCCCTGGACCCCCCCCCCCCCCCCGGATCCGCTTCTGGTATTGGCCCGGAAATTGTGGCATAGGATGTTGCTGCTTTCATTCACATACATTTTCATTTTTATTCCTATGTATATCAAAACTGACTTCGTGTGACCGTGGCCGGTAGGTACCCGTAAACTGGCTGCGTAAGGGCCATGGGTGCATTGCATGCTGATATAGCATAGGCGATTCCAAGAAGCATAGTATACGTATGGGCCCGGAAATTGTAAATTGTTGACGTTGCAACTGAGATGACTAATCGACTATTACTAATAAGAAAACCTGAATAAAAGGACCTCTGATCCAGAATAGGAGTGGTCCAGGCTGGAAATTCATTAACATTTGCTAATTTGCATTTGTGAAATATAAAAAATGGCAGATCAAATAAATAAACGTTTCCCCAAATAATATTTAGTCATCATTGTTAATCATTAAATTATTAAAATAAAAAAAATGATAAATGTAATATTTTGTTTGACAATACAGATCTTTATTGATCAAAATTATTATAAAGGCTTACTCTATTTTTATAGGGAATTTAGAATGTGAAAGAACATAGTAGTAGTTAACAGGCGTCTTGGTTACATAATTTTTATTATTACGTTTGAGAATTTCCTCCCGCATGAATGGAAAACATTTTTTCCTGAAGATGAATGTAAATAATATTTGAAGAAAGAGAAAAATATTTTCCATTGCTTATAATTTATATAAGAAACAGATAGGCCTACAGGTAAGGTTTCCCGGGCAAAAGTCGTCGGGGTTCGAGGTGTTAAAGTTGCTAAGTGTCATAGTTAGGGTAGACTGGGGCAAGACGCCCACAGGGGGCAAAAGGCTCACCCCTTGTATTTGTTAGGTGATGTTTCATATCGTGTTTTAGTTCATGAAATATTCACAAGCACCTCCTATGATAAAAGCTGAGTACAATTTCGCCAGGCTTAAAGGCCTGTGGAGACGCTATTCAGCTCACGGCATTAAAACAAAGGTAAAAATTAACTCGTGTATCTCATTGATTGAACTCTGTCAGTTGTAGTATAGGTAAGAAATTAAAAAACAACACATCGCACATTTAATTAAGCTTGCATTGTCTGAATGTATAACGTTACAAGTCTTGAACTATTCCGAGGAATGTGCCGTGTGCAATGAAACACAGTCACGTGGTTTGGGGTAAAACGCTCAGCGTATGTCGGGGGCAAAACATTAGGCAAAGTGCTTAAAATTAGATGTGGACTTGCACCATATATAAAGCCTTACGATGGAGTTATTATGTTATATTATAACGCCGTTGCCTTGCAAATATGCCTATATAGGCCTACATGTATTTATATAAATATTTCAAAAGTATACAATGTAAATATATTATATACACTCAGACTGACCAAGAACTTAAAATATTTAAGTAATCAATAGATCTACAAGGCTTCATTATTATACCTCCGTTAGGTTGAGGGAGGAATTATGTTTTACCCTATGTTATATGGTTTATCTGTCAGCAATAGTTTCCTTAGCCTTAATTTTGTAAAAAAAAAAAGGTTATTAATTGAGGTCAAGATCGAGCCATTTTTATAAAGGTAACTAGAGTGAATAGAATATTCTTGTTTAATGCTGTCAATGTTCCCGAGCCTACGTTCCCAGTCATTAACAGATAGGATCTGCAAGCCCACATATATAGGCCTATGTCCTTACTTTAAAATTTGAATGTTTAAGTGCCTTTATTTAGATCGTGATTCACTTAGATAATATTTGAAATCGAATACTAACTATTACCACTCAGTGTGCCACTAGATTTCATATAAAAACTCTAATTAACTTTTGCTTCTAACTGCATCAACCCTATTTAATTACCGAGCATGTCACTTAATTTTAATATTGTAAGCATGAAATTTGGAGTTGACGCCTTCTGAATACACGTTGATGTAGACGGATCGTATATATATATAAAAAAAGGGGTCGTATGGTGACGCCTCTTTGAAAAATGCTTTCTACTATCTTGAGGGATGCCCGTCTTCAGGTCCAGAAAAAGGGGGTTTGGGGGTGTCCAGGCCACTTAAATTACTCTGAAGCCATGAAAGATTGCGGTGGCCAAAGAAAAAAAAAGGGGGGGGGGGGAGAGGGGCGTACCGTTCACGCAAAACCTTCGCGGAAGATATAGTGATCTGCATTTTTTTAAATTTCATCCGTTATTTTTGGTAATATTTTAACTGAATATTTTAAAAAATACCCTGGACATCATGGTATTGCTGTACTTGACTATAAACATAATAAACAACAACCATGCGCCCCCCCCCCCCCTTCCCATGATGTACGTGAGATTACAGACACCTTTAAGGGGAAACGGCACGTGGTGCACCGTCATTGCGACCTGTGACGTAACGGATCACGCTCGACAGATGGCCGAATGGTGTCAAAATAAATTTTAATAAGATCCGTTATACCGTCTCGAGATATCCTACACACACACACAGAATCGAGTGAAAACACTAACTCTCGCTTCGCGCAGGGTTAATAGAACACGAATAAATCCAAAAGTAGTACCAGTACAGCTTGAATTCTTTTGCAGTTCTTATTTCAACCTAGTGCAGAAGATGGTACTAATAATGCCATCTCCCCTCCTTCCGCCTCCTGTGTTTACACATACAACCATATATACTGGAACGTACACACACATACATAATTATATAATACAAACAATCCCTGGCTATTTGCGAACATTAACTGAGATACAGCGAAGGAAGGACCAAAAGCCATAGCAATCTGGTTTGCAGCCAACAAATTGAATCTGAGTTCAACTCCATTCAAATTAATGATATATGAATGTTAGGTCATTCCAGACCCTACATCGAAGTTGATAATGACAAACTTAATGTCATGACACAAAAGATTATATTCCTATAAAATGCAATGAGATTCTAAAGTAATTGCAGCTTACAATCAACCATCGTCATGCACCATTTAATTGCTCCCTAATTCAGTAAAACTGCCTCGTATCACATGCTTGAATTTCATCGTACATTACACGTCATGACTACATCTGAAGAATTCGAAAGATTGAAGGATGAAGGTTATTACAAAAGAAACTCATTTCATTATTCATACATTGCTTACTTCACAAAGATAGCCGTTACCCGTTAGTTTGCTCAAACGTTCTGAAAAGATCATACAAGGATTATAGTATTTCTGCGGCCAATTAATATGTAATATCACTCCACAAAATTGTGATTTATGTAACAAGGTTCCACCTACAGATAAAGTATACTACAAATTATCAACCATGTGGAACATTTAATTTTTAATTTCTCTCTTTAGAGCAATAAGGACACATCACAATATCTACCTTCCCAAGGAAGCTAATGTTGCAATAAAACTTAAGTTCACCTTTGCTCACTATGATGAATACAACAATGGATCCTGACTCCGATTAAATATTTTTGTTTGTTAATACATCACCTAAACTATTACTTTTACTATATACTGACAACTGATAGGCCTATTCGTTGTGGCTTGTATCAGTGTAATATATGTAAGATATTCTATAGTGTATAAGAATAAACATGGTAAGGCATATTTAAATTATAATTCGTATGGATCACAAGATTTTGGAAATAATTGTTTTCCAAATAGGAGCAAAGGTAAGTAATACGGGTCAAATCTTAATAAATCGTTAATCGTAGGTAATTTTTTAAATAAACTGAGATTTTACATATTTGCATATACATACACTTGTATATACAAACCCATAACCAATATTTGCTTAGCGCCCCTTGTGGAACGGACTTGCAAGACAATTTTGAAATAATGAAGTTTAATGTAAAATAAATACTAATAATTCAAAGAAGTAAATTTCCTTACGAAATAAAAATTCTTACCTTTCACTACCTGTAAATTTTTCTCATTTGAGTACCTTTCCAGTGCTTTCTCTAGCTCTGTATACGTGGGAAAAGCTGCATCAAGTTTGATGTCCGCCATTCTCCAAGGATAAAAAGGTGTCGACTGTTCTTCCCGCCATAATTTGACACCAGCCCATATTTGTACCCTGCGAAACCAGTGTGTCATACACGGAAACGCGATTTGCCTTATATAGAAAATAGTAACAAACCCACGTGGGAGCTTCTGATTTGGTGGTCACACGTTAACTATCACATACTGTCGTTGGCTTTATATTCGCGAGGCTGAAATTTCGCGATTTCTTCACTTTGAACGTTTCGCGAGGGTTTCATTTTCGCGATTGTATCAGAAGATATGTATTCTAAGCACATCGATCAGTTCGTATTTGTATTGATTTTAAAATTAGAATGAAACCTACAATATCTCACTCATTTATAGTTCTGTCAGTAGTTTTTGATTTGTGTCAAAGTCAATATATCCCTTGTGAATATTACGTGTTTTACAATAATGATTGCTTTTAAGCATGGGCCCGTTTCGATACCATGCACACATAAGGTTGTTGATTAGGTTGTTTCCAGGGGTGTGATAACTAATCATCTGTTTGCAGAAGAATCCCCTTTTGTTCTTCTTTGTTGATGGCACATCTTATTCCCGAGGGTTTCATATTCGCGATTATTTCTCATACAGGTGTCTGTAAAGCCCTCGCGAATAAAAAGGCAACCACAGTATATATATATATATATATATATATATATATATATATATATATATATATATATATATATACTGTTCTAACATGTAAAAGTTAACACCTTATTCACATAAGAAACAACAAGATATGTTTCTGTCGAAAAGATACAATATATATATATATATAAATATATATATATATATATATATATATATATATATATATATATATATATACGCCTGACTCTAAGTATTTTGTCCCTATTTTGATTGTAAATCACATTTGTATAACAGTATATATATGTGTGTGTGTGAGAGGGTGTGTGTATGTGTGTGTATGTGACCCGCGGCCTGTTTCAAGTTTTTATTAAGTGTTATCGGAATATGTTGTTCAATATGGGCCCAGACGATTGGAATAATTCTCCAAATTATCTTTATAATTGCTGCTGCCGTTCCACTGACCAGAACCCCCTTTAGTTGCCTTCTGTGACATTATTTCAAATAACAATATGTTGTAACCTCATAAAACGTACTATTCCGAACCATCTTACATAAAATAGCATATTTATTGCACATGGTATACATTTGTCTCGCTCTCACACACACACACATGCAATTAATTAGCTACATGAACAACACTTTAATTAATATTATATTAATGATATAGTAAAGGGTGCAAGCATATGGTAGATTCTGTCAGTGGTTCCGTTAAAAGGCTTAGAGTTCAATAGATTATGGTAATCTTGATATATTGTTTTAATAATTAGTCTGAAGGTATATCAGGCATGTATTTTGTGTTTATGATAGGCACAATATCAAGATTTGATATGTAGTAGAAACCATTTTTAAAATTTTTGTAAGTAATTGCTCAAGATTTTTTTTTTCAAAGAAATATGCTTATAAGCGGTTTCAAAGTATGACTCTGAGTATATAGAAGTAATAATATTGTCCGATATCAATAGGCCCTACATGCATGATGTAGTGACTGAAATATTTCTGGAAAAGACTTTTTTAATAATCGAATGACATTCTTAATTTGAATTTTTCTCCTTGTGTTGATAATGGCAATATTATTATGTCTAATATACGGTGTGTAAGAGTGGTGTTATTTAAAACATTAAGATTTATAAATTAAGCATTAAAACAAATAACCAGTGCAACACAGATTGACATGACAGTTCAGTGTGTGAACCTCCACTGCGCATGGTGCAGTAACATATAGGGACACGCCCCCTATTGCTGTTGGCAGCCTGCCAAGCGAGCCCCGCTGTCGCCGACTAAGAAGCGGATCAAGGGGAGGTGCCCGGACCCCCTTTTTTCAACCACCGCAACATGTTTTTATGGGTACATCGATTTTAGCGGACTCCCCCACCCCCACCCCCACCCCCCTACTCCCCCCCCCCCCCCCCCGGACACGGTGGCCTTTTTTTTAGGTGTTGCCATTAGTACTCCAGGACTGAACCCCTCCTTTTTCTAAATACTGGATCCGTCCCTGTGAGTTGTGAAAGCTTTTCCTGAAAACCTTGGTCGCGTATGCCTCTTAGCTGGATGCAGAGATAAACAACAGGCCTATATCACTGTGCCTCAAATCATCATATTCCAATATTCAAAATGTATTCCTGAAATGAAATGATATCCAAAGAAATCTGATGCAAAAAAAAAATCCACGTTAAAAAAATCTAAATATATTTAATAAAAGGTTTTAAGCTAAAGACTAAAGTAGGCCAAACTTTACTCTATGTGACAGGGAACCAAACTAGCTATTACAGCGCCGCACACACGATGTTTTTAAACCAATAGCGGCGTGGTTGTAACTAAATAAAATGAATGGTTATAATATAATGTATACGGAATTTTAACTCAAATATAAATGAAACTGTGATTTTGTGTACATAGCATACAATGTGCACGATAATCTCGTGCAGGTAACACAACAATATACACGATATATTGTCGTGCATGCTATCCTCTATGTGCACGACAATATCGTGCGTATAGCCGGTCCCGTTGACGGAACCCGGAAGGAAATATTTCTATTATCGCCCAAATTAGACCCATCCGGCATTAATCGAGTGTAGGTGTTTTGAGCAGGTGAGGAAGTGTGAAACCTGTCTAAAAGATAACCTATCTAATAAGTCCACCTGTGAATTACTGAGACCATGGCATGTTTAAACGGTCCCATGGGTGGCCTTATCACACGTTTCACTGTACTTGAATTGTTGAGCTTAGTAAATTACTATGTATAACTATAAGGTAGTCCATCTCTGGACCCTTGTGTCCTATGTTAGACCTGCGTGTCCGTCCATCAGGTCTAACATAGGACACAAGGGTCCAGAGATGGACTAACTATAAGGGGGCTTCTGGGTCCAACAGTACCCGAAGAGCTACCCTGTCCTGTAGTGGTAGGCCTACATTTGTACTACTACAGGACACTGGGCTGTACCAGTACAGCCCACTGTGCTACCCCTTCTCTGGCCAATCATGGTGCTGCATGCCTGACTGGTGGCATAGGAGGAGCAGGGCTACCAGGGCAATTCTGATTAGTGTGTCTGGGGCTGGTGCCAGACCTTAAATGATGAGAACACAGTGGTCAGCTGATTATCTGCTTTGTTATAACTGAAGTATTAAGATAACAACAACAAAGGTTATTTCTCTCACTCTCTATTTCTGTCACTCATTCTCTCTTCCTCTCTTTCTCTCTACATTAATGGTTGTATAATGAAAGAGGTTACTGCTTTTCTTTATTTGAACATTCACAAGAGATTCTTATATGATATGTACTTGTCATACATAATGAAAATGGTGAAATGGAATTTAGTACTAAAATTGCTATTTGATCTTTTTATATCTTATAACTACTTATATCTAATTATTAAAAAAAAACAATTTTTATTTTATTTTAACTCATCTTTTGTTGATACAGTACATAGTATCTTAAAATGTTTATATGTAGGCCCTAACATTTTAGTGATAGAAAATCTGCTGTATGATAAAGATTGATGCTGTTCAGAAAGAAGCCATTGTATTGACTGGATTCTGTTCATTTGGAAGCAATGAAAATGAATGCTGATCATATAGACTCCATGGTGAGGGGTAAAAATGGCACAGGTAAAAATGGCATAGGTAAAATTGGCACAAATGTAAACTAGGAAAAAATGGCACACTGAAAGATATATATATATATATATATATATATATATATATATATATATATATATATATATATATATATATATATATATATATATATATATACATATATGTTACACCCAGAATATGTGATATAATTTATCTATATGATTATCATGTAATATATGTTCAAACAGCTTTCAGGAAAGAAACATATGAAATTCCTCAGGGTTTGCTATTTTTGTTTAATGTGTGACTGTGTGTTTTCATAAGAACAAAATCAACTCGGATATGGATGAGGAGGTACTCACCTAATTAAACTAAGCTTCAATAACCAGTAACAATACACAAACACACCACCATAGTGAACAGTTAGTTCCTTCAAGTGAAAATCATGTCTCCAGATGTAATTTATATATTTATATATACATTTCAGGGGCACCAGCATCACAGTTTTGGGATGGAAATAAGCATTTCCTATTTATTTATGCATTGAATACAAATAAATGTACTGCATCAAATATATAGCTCACATCCATACTACTACAAGCAATAAAAAAAAATTGTATTCAAGACAACAAAGGGCAAACCCTGCATTATGATTCAACTTTGTACAAGCAGCTAAAAACATCACCAGCTGATAACAAAGACCCTAACTGCGACCCTCACTTGGTACTTAATGTAATTATCTATTAATTTATAATTCATAAAAATAATAAATGCTAAATGGACAGTTAAATATGAAAAAAAATTATTAAATGTAACAATGTAAAATATGATAAAATATGACAGGTTTTCAAATGGCAAACTTTGGATGAATATCAAATAACCAAAATATATATATATTTATATCTTTCAGCGGGCCCTTGCCCTTTTTATCAAGGCACCTGAAAAATATTATGTTTTATATTATATTTTGTTTACCTATATTTATTGTTTCCGTAAATTTGATAACCAATTTAATGAAACAGTTGTCAATAACGATGTGACGTGTAAGATGATATTTCGTACAATGAAAATTAATGCTGATCATACATAGACATCATTTTATTATCAACGCCATAGTCTGCATGCACACTTCAGAAAGACGCCTAATTACAAGTCATGCAGTTCAGATATTTTCTAAATGTTTCCAGAAAAGTGAGACCCAATTTAAATATAATCATTTTAAGTTTTAGATTATATTTTGTTTTCATGTATTTCATGAAAGTGGGGGTATTTTGATTCAGTTACCAAACAAATTGAATTTTAAATTGTCATGTGTAGTTTCAATGAAAGTAATATAAACTTAATTGTATTTTACCATTGTAAATTACTCTATATCATTCCTTAATATATAGTTAAACTTTAAGAACTTATATAAATTAATATTACAATACAAAACATCAATATATTTTTTTTCAAATATGATTCACCATATAGAATACTTAAATAACAAATTACAAAAAATTAAATTTATTATGAAGATTGTTATTTTTTTTTATAAATTAAATAATTTTGACACTCCATATTTTTTTAATTAAACAAATACATAAACTTAAGATTCTAAATGTAATTACATAACAGGTATAATAATATGTATACACAATGTGTTCAATAATATTGTGACAATATATTCATATATTCATACAATGGCGATCTAATTTGATATTAAATCATATAATACTTGATAATATGATAAACTACAATATAATGTATTATTGTATCGCCATACATAGTCTGGAGATACTATGGTTTAGGCACGGTTGCGCCGCCGCAGAGATTTCTTTTGGACACAATAACTCAAAAAATATTTCAAGGATCTTTTTCAAACTTGACACATTTATAGATATAGGTGAGAGGACAAAGCCTATTTAAAATGGGGTCATGACCTCAACTAGGAGAGTGACCTTGACCTTGAATAGATCCATTTTTGGGGAAAATCACTTAAATTCTTAAATATCTCAAGAAATCTTTCATGGATTTATCCAAAAATCAAGTTGGACAAAGATCTTGGATAGTGATGTCATGTACCGGAAACTGGTGGTGCCACCTAGTATCCTTTTCTTGTTTTTGTGCCGTTTAATACCCCCATCATTGCCACTTGACAGTACTTTTAGCATCACAAGTCAAAAACTCATTGACAGATTTCTTTAATATTATGCATGTACATAGGTATGGGTTATAGGATGATGTATATTAAAATTGGGGTCATGACCTTTCCTTTGAGAGTGGCTTTGACCTTGAATATTACCATATATGGTGAAAATCACATAAAATCATGAATATCTTAAAAAGGGATGCATGGATTGGTCCAAAAATTAAGTTGACGGAAGATCTTGGATAGTTTTGTCTTTTGCAGAAGATAGGTGGCGCCACCTATTGTTCTTTACTTGTTTTTTGCGCCTTTGAATACCCCATCATTGCCACTTGACAGTATATACTGTGAGCATTATAAGTCAAACAGTAATGGACAGATTTCTTTCATGTTATGCATGTATATAGATATGGTTTATGGAATGAGGTATATTTAATTTTAAATTTAATTTTAAATTTAATTTTAAAATTTAATATAATTTAAATTATTTTTTTTTTAATTTAATTTTTTTTTCAAATGTTGGATATTTTGGAATGCAGTTTATTGATTTGGGGTCATGACCGTGACTATGAGAGTGACCTTGACCTTGAATATTCCCATATTTGGTGAAAAACATAAAATCATGAATATCTTAAAAAGGGCCACTTGACAGCACTGTGAGCATTATAAGTCAAAAACTAATGGACAGATTTCTTTTATATTATGCATATACACAGATTTGGATTATGGGATGAGATATATTTAAATTTGGGTCCTGACCTTGCATATGAGAGTGGACTTGACTTTAAATATTGCCATATATGGTAAAAATCACCAACAATCATGAAAATCTCCAGTGAACCTGGGGGATTGCTTCAGCTAGTGGTCTGCACATGGTGTTGCATCATGTTTTGCCCAAACATCAGCAGTTCTGGGCCATGGTCAGATTCTATAAATAGATATGATGGTCAGTGATAAATGAATTAGTGCACTGGGTGTACCACAGAGTCACAACTGGATCATTTTCCTTTGAGAGTGGTCTTGACCTTTGGACGAAGACTATTTAAAATGGCTCATGAATGTTGCCTATATGGGACTTGACAGTATTGTCAGCATTATATCACATTATATCAACAAAATACCACAAAACCTCATTTGTCTGGCGATACTATGGCACCAGCGGTGCCAAGAAATGTCTAGTTATAATATAATAAAACTTCCTAAAATAAACCACTAAAAGTTATTGGTTGTTGGTTGGTGCAGTGTGATCAACTTCCAAGTTTTATGCATTTTGAGCATTGTCTGTCACTTCCAGGTGACTTCCAACACATTAAATATACTTTATTTTCATATAAATGGGAATACACATATGTGAATTTTTTGGTATGGCAAAGTGGGTCTATATCTTCCAATTCAACACAAAAAGTTTTCAATTTGTTTGTTATATTTAATATTATCTTAGAAGTATAACAGATTCCTACTTCTGAGTTTATCTATTGCTTGATTTGTGCACACAATAAAGGAGGTTCATGACTATTGTTGTTGTTATCTTAATACTACAGTAATACCAAAGCAGATAATCAGCTGACCACTGTGTCCTCATCACTAATTGCCCTGGTAGCCCTGATCCTCCTATGCCCCCAGTCAGGCATCAAGTCCCATGATTGGCCAGAGAAGGGGTAGCACAGTGGCCTGTACTGGTACAGCCCAGTGACCTGTAGTAGTACAAATGTACCACTACAGGACAGGGTAGCACTCCGGCCCCTACTCTCTGGGTCTGGTATAGCCCGATTTAATCTGACTCAATATTATTAGGCCATGCCATATATTGAGTCCGATAGCCATACAGTGAGAGTTTCTAAAATATAAGCCACGGAAGATGCAACGGATCCATTCTATCTTCTTTGACTGCCTGTTTACTGCCAAACAACAAGACACAGGATTATACCGTTTTAACACCAATAAGTATGTGTTTCATGGTTTCGATAGCAACTAAAATTAAACTTGGATCATCATTTTTTAACATTTACTGACCTTTTTATCAGAGGCATGCCAGCGAGTTTAGTAGGGACAGAGAAGAACAGTGGAACTTGATGACCTCACTGATAGCCTCGCCGACTCGAGTGATTGACAGCTAAAATGTTACATTTTGTTTCAACGGGCCCGGCTCTGAAGAGTGACCGCTGGCACAGGGTAATAAACACCTAAAGACACTGGTTACAAGGGCATGGATGGTGTGTAGTCTGAGGCTTATATTGTAAAAACTCTCACTGTATAGCAATTGGACTCAATATATGGCAGGGCCTATAATAATATTGAGTCCAATTAAATCAGGCTAGGTCTGGTAGTGGTATATTTGTTTTTCTCTGACAGTACCAGCCTACGGAACAGATGGTAAGTGTTGTAATATGACCTCAAAAACGGGTCCAAGGGGGCTTGGGGGGTGTTGAGGGGGTCCGGACCCCCCCCCCCCTTTCAAAACAAAAAAAGTTGTTATGCCTGGATTCCCCCCCCCCCCCCCCCCCCCCCATTTTCCAGACCTGAGGACCTTTTTTTAGCAAACCTGTGTGGCATCCTCCGTTGTCTGTATGTTGACTCATACTATCTTGAAAACGACAGGAGCTAGCATCACAAAATTTTATGCGCAAAATTTAAACCATATAAAAACTCGGTGCGACTAGAGAATCCGTGCCTACCCACTAGAGATTCCGTGGTGCGACTGTAGAAGTAGTGCCTACCGTTCAGGACCCTTTTATCGACAATAGATACATGTTACTTGTATCCTATAAGCCTTGTCACTTATATCTTAGCAGAGCGACTATAGAATCCGTCTTACCGGTTTAGGGACAAACAAACCCTTTCACCTTACCTCCTACCAATTCCCCTCTCAAGCATTTCTCAGACTCAGTTTCAATTTTTCTGCCTGTCTGAAAGTCTTATTTACATTGGTAACACATGATACAACTATAAACTGATCTGGCACTACCTGGGTTTGAACTTGCACACTCATGAATTCTGACACTGCACTCTAACCATCTGAGCTTACTTGCTGAGATACCAAACTGGGGTTTCCTGATCATTATAACTCTGTTTTACAGTAGCGCCACCTGACGGTCAATTGTGAAATTAATGTTTTGGTCAAGAAATATTTTTTTTTTAAATTGGGGGCATTGCCCCCAAACCCCAGCTTTGGTTAGTAACCCAGGTTTATATCAACATATATATTTATTTTAAATTGGGGGCCGCGCCCCAAAACCCCCGCTTAGCCTTAAAATCAAGGATGACATTTAGGGAGAGGGAGGAAAAATTTAGAAACAATATTTTATGGAACACCTCAAAAAATGGAGGACATGCTGTGAAATGTGTTAGAATGAGACAGTGTTAATGAAGGAAATATTGATACACCAGGAAAAAAAACAAGTTCTATAGAGATAGGAATGATACAAGCATATCTTATAGGAGTGGTACATGCAGGTTTTGTCACAACTGAGATGCCCTGAGAATCATAGTTGGACAGGCACGGTAGGACGGATTCTATAGTTTGGCCATCTTAGCCCATAATAATGTATAATTTATCCTTTATTCACACTATTCATCTTGTCATATCCGTCATGATTCCTACCTCTGCTTGTTAACACCACTTAGTCTTAGCTTGTGTGCACATGTCCTGCCTACGTCATTCACATACGTTGTGTTGCGCTCTCGAGGCATTTGTATGCACACGGATCATGGCTATCCAATGTATATTTGGTGTTTTTCTCAAGGGTTAGGGTTTACAAATAAACCAGTGACTCCACCTTGTCCAAGGGAAGCGTGAGACGGAGTCCTCTTTAGTGGCAGGCAGTTTACAAAAGGCCGAGGGTTAATTTTTTAGCGAACCTGTGAGCTTATGCGATGATGCGGCTTCCGTTGTGTGTCGTGCGTTGTCTGTACGTTAACCATAGCTACCTCAAAACGGTAGGAGCTCGCATCACCAAAGATTTTGCAAATAATCAGTCATCCAAAATACTATATAGGGTTTTGTTTATTTTTTTCTTACTGCATTTTCTTAGATTTTATTTGGAAAAAGCTAAAAAAGCTTTAAAAATCTTCTTCTCTGAAACTGTCCAGCCAAATTGTCCTATATTTCACAGAAATGATCCCTGGAACAATCTTTCTCAAGTTTATTTGAATGGTTCCAATTCAGAGATTTTTGGCCGAGTTACAGGAGGTTGATCTTTGTCATCTGTCCAAAAAAGCATATTAAAATTTAAATCTCAGAAAGGGCTGGAGCTATCATCACCAAATTTTATGCTAATGTTGGTCACATAGGTCGTATCTGAAATTGAGGTATTGGTGGCGCAACCTGCATTCGCTTTTTTGTACGGGGTCATCAGTGCCTGTATCACACTGAGGGCTACAAAAAACTTCTTCTCAGAAACCATATGGCCAAAATGTTTAATATCACACAGAAATGATCCCCAAGTACTGCTTTCTGAAGTTTGTTGCTTGCCGGAAATCTTCGATTTCTGCAAGCAGGTTGGTCAGTCGCGGATGTCTGTTTGTCTGTTTGTTTGTTGCTTGCCGGAAATCTTCGATTTCTGCAAGCAGGTTGGTCAGTCGCGGATGTCTGTTTGTCTGTTTGTTGCTTGCCGGAAATCTTCGATTTCTGCAAGCAGGTTAGTCAGTCGCGGATGTCTGTTTGTCTGTTTGTTTGTTTGTCTGTCTGTCTGTGTACTCTCTACAGGCCACAATTTTGCAGCAATTGCTTTTAAACTTACACAGCTGATAGACAAGCAAAAGTCCTCGAGGCCTATTGTTATTGGGCGACATAGGTCCAAGGTCAAGGTCAAGGTCATCAAAACTTCTCAAAACGGTTTTTTCTTCATATCTTTGTAACTGTTAGTGGTATCTTCTTCAAACATAGCTCATTTTAAACGTCATTCCCAGGCCTTTCTTCTGGTGTGTAGCTCTTTCAAATTTGCCGTAACCATGGTTACGTATTTTGGGGAAAAAGTCATGATATTCTGAAATAAGGGGTCTTATTTTTCTAACTTTGTCAGTTTTAAAGCTAGAGAGGTCTAGTTTTTTGCATCAGGTAGCATTTAACAAGTACTGCAAGATTTTATTAAAAGTCTCGCGATATCTCGTATAATATCTCGTCAAACGAGATATTTCGAGATTTCAGTAATCTTGCCCTGGAGGTCACAGTTTTGCAGGAATCTTTTTGAAACTTTCATATCGTAAGTCCTACACTATTATCTCGAAATCGTTTTTCCATTTTTTGAATGCAGCCACTAGGTGGTGCTGTATGCAAACCTCCCCAACTTATCATGTTTTGGCCATATCTCCAAAACTGTGAGCCTCAATTACATAAACCATAGCTTATTTTCTTCATCTGAGTCTTTTCAAAATTCTGGTGGAGTCATTTTGACATAATCTTGAGTCACTTTGTCAGTGTGTCCGTCTGTTTCTCAGTTGTCCTCAAAATCGCCTGCTTACCGGTTCTGGCGTCTCTTATATAGCATTCTACAGGCCACAGTTTTGAAAGAATCCTTTTAAAACTGTTACAGGTAATGTCTTACACTAATATCTCGAAACAGATTTTTCATTTTCCAGAATTGGCCGCTAGGGGGCGGTGCACTCAAACTTGCACAACATATCATTTTTTGGCCATATCTCCAAAACTATAAACCTCATTTACATAAACTATAGCTTATTATCTTCCTCTGGGTCTTTAAAAAAAACTGGTGTATTCATTTGGTCTCAATCTTGAGTCATTTTGTCTGTGTGTCCGTCTGTTTCTCAGTTGTCCTCAAATCCGCTTGCTTGCCGGTTCTTGTGTCTCACATATAGCATTATACAGGCCACAGTTTTGAAAGAATCCTTTTAAAACTATTACATCTTATGTCTTACACTAATATCTCGAAACGGATTTTTCATTTTCCAGAATTGGCCGCTAGGGGGCGGTGCACTCAAACTTGCACAACATATCATTTTTTGGCCATATCTCCAAAACTATAAACCTCATTTACACAAACTATAGCTTATTATCTTCCTCTCAGGTTTCTTCATAACATGATTAAGTCATCTGTTCACAATCTTGGGTCAGTTTGTCAGTATGTTGTCTGTTTGTCAGTTGTCCTCAATTTCGCCTGCTTCCTGGTTCTTGCGTCTCACATGTAGCATTCTACTGGCCACAGTTTTGCAGGAATCGTTTTGTAAATTACACTTGTCATATATCGTGATGATTTCTGGAAGTCCTATGTTTATTATTCAAATAAGTCAAAGGCCAAGGTCAAGTTGATCAAAATATATCAAAATCTTATTTTCTTTAGAACTTTATTAATATTGGTTCTTTCTTTACAAACTATGGATTATTTTCTTTCACTTTGACACTGCTCGTTCATCTGACTAACTTTACATCATTTCCGGCAAGCGCGTGACCTCAGGTCATCTAGTTTGTTTGTCTGTCTGTCTGTCTGTCTGTGTACTCTCTACAGGCCACAATTTTCCAGCAATTGCTTTCAAACTTATACAGCTGGTAGACAAGCAAAAGTCCTGGAGGCCTATTGTTTTTGGGCATTATAGGTCAAATGTCAAGGTCAAGGTCATCAAAAGTATACAAAACGGTTTTTTGTTCATATCTGTGTTAATATTGGTCGTATCTACTTCAACAGTAGCTCATTTTAATCGTCATTCCAAGGCCGGTCTTCTGGTGTGTAGCTGACTCAATTTGCGGTAACCATGGTAACGCATTTTTGGGGAAAAGTGCTGATATTTTTCTAAATTTGTCAGTTTTAAAGCTACAGAGGTCTAGTTTTTTGCTTCAGGTAGCATTCACCTAGTACTACAAGATTCTATTAAGAGTCTCGAAATATCTCGTATAATATCTCGTCAAACGAGATATTTCGAGATTTCAGTAATCTTGCCCTGGAGGCCACAGTTTTGCAGGAATCTTTTTGAAACTGGCATATCTTAAGTCCTACACTATTATCTCGAAATCAATTTTTCATTTTTTTAATTCGGCCGCTAGGGGGCGCTGGGTGCAAACCTCTCCAACATATCATGTTTTGGCAATATCTCCAAAATTATAAGCCTCAATTACAAAAACTATAGTTTATTATTTTCATCTAAGTCTTCTTCATGAATTCGTTTAGTCATCTGGTCTCAATCTTTCGCACTTTGTCTGTGTGTCCGTCTGTTTCTCAGTTGTCCTCTAATCAACTTGCTTGCCGGTTCTTTCGTCTCACATATAGCATTCTACAGGACACAGTTTTGAAAGAATCTTTTTAAAACTATTACATCTTATGTCTTACACTAATATCTCGAAACTGATTTTTCATTTTCCAGAATTGGCCGCTAGGGGGCGGTGCACTCAAACTTGCACAACATATCATTTTTTGGCCATATCTCCAAAACTATAAACATCATTTACATAAACTATAGCTTATTTTCTTCCTCTGGGTCTTTCCAAAAACCTGGTGTATTCATTTGGTCTCAATCTTGAGTCACTTTGTCTGTGTGTCAGTCTGTTTCTCAGTTGTCCTCAAATTCGCTTGCTTGCCGGTTCTTGCGTCTCACATATAGCATTCTACAGGCCACAGTTTTGAAAGAATCCTTTTAAAACTATTACATCTTATGTCTTACACTAATATCTCGAAACCGATTTTTCATTTTCCAGAATTGGCCGCTAGGGGGCGGTGCACTCAAACTTGCACAACATATCATTTTTTGGCCATATCTCCAAAACTATTAACCTCATTTACATAATCTATTGCTTATTATCTTCCTCTTAGGTTTCTTCATAACATGATTAAGTCATCTGTTCTCAATATTGGGTCAGTATGTTTGTCTGTTTGCCAGTTTTCCTCAATTTCGCCTGCTTCCTGGTTCTTGCGTCTCACATGTAACATTCTACTGGCCACAGTTTTGCAGGAATCGTTTTGTAAATTACACTTGTCATATATCGTGATGATATCTGGAAGTCCTATGATTATTATTCAAATAAGTCAAAGGTCAAGGTCAAGGTGATCAAAATATATCAAAATCTTATTTTCTTTAGAACTTTGTTAATATTGGTTCTTTCTTCACAAACTATGGATTATTTTCTTTCACTTTGACACTGCTCGTTCATCTGACTAACTTTACATCATTTCCGGCAAGCGCGTGACCTCAGGTCATCTAGTTTGTCTGTCTGTCTGTCTGTCTGTCTGTGTACTCTCTACAGGCCACAATTTTCCAGCAATTGCTTTCAAACTTATACAGCTGGTAGACAAGCAAAAGTCCTGGAGGCCTATTGTTTTTGGGCATTATAGGTCAAATGTCAAGGTCAAGGTCATCAAAAGTACACAAAACGGTTTTTTGTTCATATCTGTGTTAATATTGGTCATATCTACTTCAACAGTAGCTCATTTTAATCGTCATTCCAAGGCCTGTTTTCTGGTGTGTAGCTGACTCAATTTGTGGTAACCATGGTAACGCATTTTTGGTGAAAAGTGCTGATATTTTTCTAAATTTGTCAGTTTTAAAGCTACAGAGGTCTAGTTTTTTGCTTCAAGTAGCATTCACCTAGTACTACAAGATTCTATTAAGAGTCTCGCAATATCTCGTATAATATCTCGTCAAACGAGATATTTCGAGATTTCAGTAATCTTGCCCTGGAGGCCACAGTTTTGCAGGAATCTTTTTGAAACTGGCATATCTTAAGTCCTACACTATTATCTCGAAACCAATTTTTCATTTTTTTAATTTGGCCGCTAGGGGGCGCTGGGTGCAAACCTCTCCAACTTATCATGTTTCGGCAATATCACCAAAATTATAAGCCTCAATTACAAAAACTATAGTTTATTTTTTTCAACTAAGTCTTCTTCATGAATTCGTTTAGTCATCTGGTCTCAATCTTCTGTCACTTTGTCTGTGTGTCCGTCTGTTTCTTAGTTGTCCTCAAATCCGCTTGCTTGCCGGTTCTTGCGTCTCACATATAGCATTCTACAGGACACAGTTTTGAAAGAATCTTTTTAAAACTATTACATCTTATGTCTCACACTAATATCTCGAAACCGATTTTTCATTTTCCAGAATTGGCCGCTAGGGGGCGCTGCACTCAAACTTGCACAACATATCATTTTTTGGCCATATCTCCAAAACTATTAACCTCATTTACATAAATTATAGCTTATTATCTTCCTCTTAGGTTTCTTCATAACATGATTAAGTCATCTGTTCTCAATCTTGGGTCAGTATGTTTGTCTGTTTGTCAGTTGTCCTCAATTTCGCCTGCTTCCTGGTTCTTGCGTCTCACATGTAGCATTCTACTGGCCACAGTTTTGCAGGAATCGTTTTGTAAATTACACTTGTCATATATCGTGATGATATCTGGAAGCCCTATGTTTATTATTCAAATAAGTTAAAGATCAAGGTCAAGGTGATCAAAATATATCAAAATCTTATTTTCTTTAGAACTTTGTTAATATTGGTTCTTTCTTCACAAACTATGGATTATTTTCTTTCACTTTGACACTGCTCGTTCATCTGACTAACTTTACATCATTTCCGGCAAGCGCGTGACCTCAGGTCATCTAGTTTAAATGGTCTCTGTTCAGTGACTTTTGGCTAAGTTATGGGAAGCTGAATTTAGTCATATGCCATAACATCCCATTTTAGTTCAGTGGCTACACAGATCTTCTCCTCAAAAACCACTAGGCCAATTTCTTAAATCTCACACATTAATTATCCTCAGATGATGATAATTCAAGTTGGTTCAAATGGTTTTGGTTCAGTGCTTTTTGGCTGAGTTACAGGAAGCATAACTTAGCCAGTTTGCTGTATCTTCATATATGGGTTATAAACTTGCAAAACTATTTTTGACTGATGCCACTGAAGCCAGTTTGTTAAATATTTTACAAGAATAATTTTTGGCTGAATTTTGGAGATTGAATTGAGTCATTTTATCATATATGTCAGCTGTGTGATGCTGTTACATCTAGCCTGGCACCAGTTTATCAGCATCTATTACATCATGCCACTAGACATTTAGAGTTCAGGTTATCTTTGGTTAATATTGACAAAAAAAGTTTTTTTTAAAGCGTTTAAAAAATTAGATTTATAATTTAAGTTATTCATCACACCAGGCAATGGGATATTCATGGATATTCAGCTCTCTGTGGCTATATAAATACAATTGTACATGGATTATAAACTATCGGTATCCCTACTCAACTTATTTCAAGAATTTGCCATCAGTATGGTACATCTGTAATTGTATCCGCCAAAACAGAGTTTTGCGGATACTATGTTTTCAGCTGCACGCCGCCGCCGCCGCCGCCGCTGCCGCCGCCGCGTAGGTTTCCGGAGAACTCCTCCGTAACCGCTGGGCGGAATTTTACGAAACCCGGGATAATGTTCGGGTCACATGTGAACTGCTGCGCCCCGATTTTGTTTTGACCTCTGACCTTTCCTCTGCGCTCTGCGTTCGTTTGTGCGTCTGTTTCCACACATAAACCCACATATCTCGGGAACCGTTTGACGGATCAGGAAAATTTTTTTGCACAAATGTAGCCCTTGGAGAGCTTTATAACATACACAAAAAAGGATGGCGCCACCTGCAACCATGTTTGCACAGTGTCCATCTGTTCATCTGCCTTAGGTTAAAATCACTCATATCTCTGCAGTGACATGACAAATTCATCTGAAATTTGGCATGCGTATACATCCTGGATGGCTTTTCTGATTTTGTGACAGGTGGCGCCACCTACATTCACGTTTACGCTGCAGACATCCAAGCTCATATCTAGGGAACCGTTTGACCGATCAGGAAAATTTTTTTCACAAATGTAGCCCTTGGAGAGCTTTATAACATACACAAAAAATGGTGGCGCCACCTGCAACCATGTTTGCACATTGTCCATCTGTTCGTCTGCCTTGGGTTAAAATCACTCATATCTCTGCAGTGACTTGACTAATTCACCTGAAATTTGGCATGCGTATATATCCTGGATAGCTTTTCTGATTTTGTGACAGGTGGCGCCACCTACATTCACGTTTACGCTGCAGACATCCAAGCTCATATCTCGGGAACCGTTTGACGGATCAGGAAAATTTTTTTGCACAAATGTAGCCCTTGGAGAGCTTTATAACATACACAAAAAATGGTGGCGCCACCTGCAACCATGTTTGCACAGTGTCCATCTGTTTGTCTGCCTTGGGTTAAAATCACTCATATCTCTGCAGTGACTTGACTAATTCACCTGAAATTTGGCATGCGTATACATCCTGGATAGCTTTTCTGATTTTATGACAGGTGGCGCCACCTACATTCACGTTTACGCTGCAGACATCCAAGCTCATATCTCGGGAACCGTTAGACCGATCAGGGAAATTTTTTTGCGCAAACGTAGCCCTTGGAGAGCTTTATAACATACGCAAAACTGGTGGTGCCACCTGCAGCCATTTTTGCACAGCTCCTGTCTGTTTGTCTGCCATGGGATAAAATCACTCATATCTCGGCAGTGGTTTGACATATCTGGCTAAAATTTTGCAGGTTTATACATCCCCGACAGCTCTCTTGATTTTATGACAGGTGGAGCCACCTGCATTCTAGTTTATGCAGCAGACTTCCAAGCTCATATCTTGGGAACCGTTTGACCGATTGGGCCAAAGTTTTGCATGTGTATAGTTCTCACATAGCTCTTTATCATATGCAAAACTGGTGCCGTCACCTGCAACCATTTTTGCTCAGCGTTCATCTGATTGTCTGCCACGGGCTAAAATCACTCATGTACATGTAGTGGTTTTAATTATCTGCCTTAAATTTTGCATATGTATACAACTGGGACGGCCCTCTGGATTTTGTGGTGGGGGGGGGGGGGGGTGGCAACCTTCATACACAATTTGGCTGCAGACATACATGCTAATATGCAACACTTCACTCTATTTCCCCTTGCCACTTAATCCATGCCTCACTTCACCCGTTCCACTCTGATTTAGGCGGATACACGTAGTCGCTTGTCGACTACCCGTATTCTAGTTTAATTTTGCATCCAGTATGCATCTGTAATAATTTTACATGTATTCCTAATTTCTTTTTTATAAAAGTCAGCTGAAAAGCATTTTGAATTACGAAAATTAATTTCAACGTTATTTCAAGTTCAAGTAGGGACCACTTTTATGTACAGATGGCAGCACTTGGTTTACCATTGGCAGACTGCCAATGCCTTGATGTTGACCATTAGCCAAGATGATGTCAGCTCTATAAATAGTTTTTGCACAGTGCCAGGATTGGAAGAAGTGCCGCCAGGTATAAGTCAAGAGTTCACTCAGTGCAGTAGCTGCATTCTATTTATGGCTTTGGCAGACTGCTCACTGCATCAGATTTGGCACCAAATTTCAGCCTGGATCTATTTTTTAGCTTTGGCAGACTGCAAACTGTGTCAGGTCGAATTCTCTCAGTGCAGCCAGGTACAGGTCAATAGTTCACTCAGTCTAGCCAGGTGCAGGTCAAGAGTTCACTCTGTGCAGTAGCTTGAGGCAGCAATTTGTCACAGGTCACTCGGGGGCAACTGCCTTACTCACCTAAGCCTCGTCAGCCCAGTGCACCAAACTCTGGGGAAGTTTGATGTATTGGCCTGATATTTTGACCTGTCTCTGCGACTTTGATGGTATTCTCATTTACAAGACAGGTGGTGCCACCTACATTGACTTTTGCAGTGTATGCGCCTGCTTATTTCTGCAGAAGAATTCGATACATCAGCATAAAATTGGGCATGTTTATACATATCGGGTAGCTTTATAGTGTACAAAACTGGTGGTGCCACCTGCAATAATTTTGGCACAGTGTATGTCCTTGCTTATTTCACAGGAGGGGTTTGACATATCAGTCTGAAATTGGGCATATGTATATATCTCTTTGTTGTATACAAGACAGCTACAATCATTGTATCCGCCAAATCAGAGTTTTGCAGATACTATGTTTGCAGTTGGACACTTCTGCCACTGCCACTGCTGCATAGGTTTCTGGAGAACTCCTCCGTAACCACTGGGCAGAATTTTTTTAAATTAGGAATCATGTTCATAGCACATGTGAACTGCTGCGCCCTCATTTTTGGTTGACCTCTGACCCTTTTTCTGCCCAGCGTCCATTTGTGCGTCTGTTTCCACACATAAACCCACATATCTCGGGAAATTTTGTATGTGTATAGATCTCACATAGCTCTCAGTCATACACAATATTTGTGGCGCAACCTGCCACCATTTTTGCATAGCGTCCTTCTGTTTGTCTGCTGTGGAATAAAATCACTCATATACAAGTAGTGGTTTGACTTATCTGCCTAAAATGTATGTATACAACTTGGACCGCTCTCTGGATTTTGTGGTAGGTGGCAGCCTACATATACATTTCGGCTGCAGACATCCAGGTTATTATGCAACACACCTCACTCTATTTCCCCTTGCCACTCAATCCATGCCTCACTTCACCCGTCCCACTCTGATTTTGGCGGATACACGTAATTGCTTGTTGACTTCCCGTATTCTAGTTATCTCAGCTGACTATAGGTCATCTCAGCAATAGTCCTGGTGCATTGTCCATAGTCCTTCCGAATGTCCGTCCATCCGTAGATGTGGCACGTTTTGAAACTGTAGGACCTAGGAATCCAAAATTTGGCATAACGTTCGATGTCCCCAAGATCTCCTACCAAGCTGAAAACTGGGTCTTTGCAACTTCGTTCCTATGAGAAATTAAGGAAAAACCTCAATTTTTTATTGAAAACCTATTTTCACACTTCAGGACTGCCTAATATCAAAAACACTCATCTGTTTTTCCTCATATTTACCATAAATATTCCTCTATATAGTTCCTATGTACATGCCAGAAATAAGATCTGTATTATGTCATTTAAAAAAGTTATTGGCTCAAACATAATGCATTTTGTAAAAAATCTGGAAAGATATTTGATCGCTTAACACAAAACATGTTAAAGCTAAAGACTTTTTTTCCAGTTATATATTTTTAATTAATCAAAATTGAATTGTATACCCAAAATTAGATCAAAATCTTTTAAATTTTTCAAAATATTAACAAAAATAAAAAATTGGTACCTTAAATTTTGCCCAGCTTTGGCCACGGCACATTTTTTTCTTGTAAGTACTGTGGATTTAATTTTCACAGCATGTGCACATAAGGATTTAATCTGTTAAAATCTGAAATTTGAAAAAAAAGCTGCAAAATTAGGCTAGTTATTGATTTTTTTTGGAGGCTCTTGTTGTATTCCCGTAAATTGTCAAGCAGTCCACTTTGGTCACTGTAGGTCATTCAGTGCAGCTCTCTATGATTCCCCCCCAAGTTGTTGGCATAATGTTATGCAATCCCATCACTAGGGCAAGCCCTCTCTCTATGAGTTGAGCTTGATCAGGCTGTCTGCAGTTTTAGCAGGGCAATTTCCTCTTAGCTTATCAAATGCTTATATCTATGAAAAACCAAAATAATTGGCTAAAATTAAAACAAGGGACCCATGGGTCACGGCGCTCAGCTGATCGTGATTGGACTATAAATGTTTCTCCACTGTGATACTATATCGAGTCGATAAAGCTTATGAATATCATATACATGTTGGGCTATTATGAAGGAATGTTATGTAATATGTGAGTAAATGATAAATGAAATTACCTGACTGATGGATTAATAGAGTCAAATAAAGTGGTTTATTTTTTATTTATTTAGGAGGGGTTGAAAATTGTGATATATTTGAGCAAATATGAAATCAATGACAGCAGTAATAAGCAGTAGTAGAATGATGATAAGGTTATTTGTTGAAGGATCTAAAGTGTATGGTAGTCTGCAAGCATTCAATTTGACAGATATGATGTTATGATTAACTATGCTGATGAAGTGATTTATGAATATGTGACTGTATGACACAATATCTCTTTAGTCTTGACAAGGTACATTATTGTGATGCCCACTATGTCTACATATTACACAATATTGACATAATTTCTGGCATGTACATAGGTACCTATGGACGAATAGTTATACAAATTTTAAAGTATGAATATATCTGATTCGTCTTGTTCTTGCTTACTGAGGCTGACTTTGGGATGGGGTTCGGAGAAGGGAAAAGTGAGGGCAGCACGAAGGTGGATGTAGAAATATTCTATTGTAATGTTTTTCATTTATATAAGAATATGAAAAGCTAAGAGGAAAGGGACCCTCCTACTTGGTTATAGTAAAGTTCTAAATATATGATTGCAAACTAATACTCTGACAAGACTGTCATGAAGAAAAACAGTAAAAGTTTTGAGATACTGTGTTGCATACGAAAATTTACAGATGGACAGGCAAGTGGACAGAATGGACTAATACCTTAATTTCACTTTCAAGAGAATAATGCTTTTAAGTTTATATATAATCCTATTTTTTTAAGCAGATCCACTTTTTCCATTAAGAAGTTTTTATCTGAATCATTTTTTTATTTACAGGTTTATAAATTCTTAATTAAAAAACCTGAAAATATAAGTTAAAATATTAGAATTGTTGCAAAAGTTGCAATCATTATATATACAGAGTAAAAAAATTGGGTCATATTATGCATACACATATATTTTATTATTTTTAAATCATAAATGTTTAAACTAATTTTAAAAGAAAATAATGCCACAACATGGCATCTACAAGAATATTCTCCACATTGGAGTTTTCAGGACATGCTTAATTTTATTCACCAAAATAAAATAAAAGTAAATTTGATAAAATAAAACATCTTTTCAAATAAAGTATACACACTGTTGGTTGAATGAGGGACAAACAATATCATTGTGCTAATTACTATCCCAGTTTTAATTAATTACTTGAATTAATAGTCAGTTTCACACCTGGTGAAGTTTTTACTCCTCTGAAGTAAGGAATTACTTATCTCATGAACATCCACACTTTCACAGCAATACACCACTTTGTGGACACAATTAAATGTACACTTTAATCATTGTAACCCTGGTGGTTCAATACAAAATCTAAAATGTAGCATGTCCAAGAATAAAATAAAATAATAACATTCATCTAGTTTATGCACCCGCTGGAGGGGGGATGAGTGCAGGGCAGAGGGGAAGCCTGCTAGTAGTGGCCAAGCTGGGCCAAGGTAAGCTGCCTGGGGTGGGTTACATAATGCAAGTGAAGGCTGTACTACTAGGTGGGCTAGATGTAAACAACACTTCAACACTGTAAATCAACAGTGCCAAAGTTGGACAAAATTTAAGGTATTGATTTTTTATTTATGCTAATAACTTGAAAAATTTGCAAAATTCAGATCTAATTTTGGGTAAACAATTGAATCTTGATTAAATAAAGTTATATTCCTGAAAAAAAGTCTCTAGGTTCAGCAATTCTCATGTTAGGTGAGTAAATATATTTCCTGATTTTTTAAAAAATTGCATTATGTTTTGGCCCATAACTTCAAAATAATACCCAATACTGACCTAATTTTTGGTATGTTAATAGAAAATGTATAAAAGAATGTGAATACTAAATACGATCAAAAACAGATCAGTGGTTTTGATATTAGGCAGCCTTGAAGTGTAACAATGGCTTTTTTTTATGGAAAACGGAGTTTTTTTTCCTTAATATCTCGAAGGAACAAAGTCCTAATGACCCAATTTTCGGTATGGTAGGAGATTTTGGGGACATCTAAAATAATGTCAACAGCCTGGGGAGCATAGAGATGTGCACTGAATGACCTACAGTCATCAAAGTGGACTGCTTGACAATGTAAGGGAATACAACAAGAGCCTCCAAAAAAAATTCAATAACTAGCCTAATTTTGCAGCTTTTATTTTCAAATTTCAGATTTTAACAGATTAAATCCTTATGTATACATGGTGTGAAAATTAAATCCACAGTACTTACAGGAAAAAAACGTGCCATGGCCAAAGTTGGGCAAAATTTAAGGTACCAATTTTATATTTTTGCCAATATTTAAAAAAATTTAACAAATTTTGATCTAATTTTTGGTATGCAATTAAATTTTGATTAATTAAAGTTGTATTACTGGAAAAAAGTCCCTACCTTTAACACTTTTGGTCTTAAGTGACCAAATATCATCCTGATTTTTTTACAAAGTCCATTATGTTTGGGCCCATAACTTTTTTAAATTATAAAATACTGACTTAATATCTGGCATGTACATAGGAACTATATAGAGGAATATTTATGGTAAATATGAAGAAAACTGGATGAGTGGTTTTGATATTAGGCAGTCCTGAAGTGTGAAAATAGATTTCTAATAAAAAATTGAGGTTTTTCCTTAATATCTCAAAGGAACGAAGTCCTATTGACCCAATTTTTGGCATGGTAGGAGATTATGGGGACATCTAACTGTATGCCGAAATTCAGATTCGTAGGTCCAACAGTGTCGAAACGTGCCAGTCTTACGGACGGACATCCAGACGGATGGACGGACAGACAGACGGACGGACGACGGACAATGGACCATGACTATAGCTCAGATGACTTATAGTCAGCTGAGCTAAAAAAAGTCATGACCATGGGTCCCTTGTCTTTGAATATATTGCCCTTTTCTCAGGAGTGGTTTATGTATTCACCCAAAAATTTGCATTTCCATAGATTTTGGAATGGTTTATCTTATATGCAAACTGCATGGGACACCTACAATCAGTTTCATCTTGTATCCATCTGTAGGTATGTTTTTGTTGAAAATTGCATTTATATGAGGAGTTTCACCATATATCAGTCTGAAATTTTCAAATTTATCCATCCTTGATAATTTTGTGATAGACAAAATGGGTGGTGCTTGAGTGATATGACGTTTTTGCCTGAAATTTCACACGTCCGGGATTATTTAGCTCTTGCATAAGACCTTTTGTGCCATTAAACTGTTTTCATGTGGCTTCAATCTGTGTACTTTTTCAGGCACAGGGAAATATACGTCTTTTATTGCTATATCGCATACATATGACTGGTGGTGCCACCTAGTACTATTATTTTCACATTGCTTAATCTGTTTTAATGGAACATGTCGATGGACTTAATTCAGGAGTGCTTTGACATATGGGCCAGAAATTTTACATGTCTTGCAATATTTAGCTCATACCTAAGACCAGTGGTGCCACTCAACAGTTTCCACTTCCTTCTGTGTACTCTTTAAATACTTGTTATGGCCTGTCATCTGCCAATATTTTTCTGTAGTTTCATCCATCTGTCTTTTGATACTTTGGCATCTGTGAAGCCACAAATTTTGAGTTTTTTCTTGTCAGGAACATTCAGTGCCTCACTTTACCCATGCCTCTGTGATTTTTGGGTTACCTGTATTTGCTTATCACCAAATAGCGGGGCCATTTCCTTTTAGCCTTTCAAGTGTTAATTTATTAAAAAAAACAAAAGAAATAAGTAAATTTTGCATTTGCTAAAATTTTACAAAATTCGGCTGAGCGTTGTGACCCATAGGTCCCTTGTTTAAAAATCAGATGTTGAATGCTGCTTTTAGTAACCATATTAAATATATTAACCATATTACCAGCGTAATTAGTACCCTAAACTGATGAAGAATACTGTTTCATGTATATAATACATGTCACTTTTTTATTTTGTAGTTAAGATGATACAAACAGCTTGCCCCATGGATGCAGAAAACAGAGCTGACTTTGAAACAAATTCTGTAGGAAAAGGAGTAAGCTCAACAGAAAACACATGCTCATCATTTGGTGGTCATGTTGTGAAAGTGACCAAGATGGGCTCTCACAGAACCATGTACAGATGTGACAACTGTTTAAAATGTATCTCAGAAAATATGAAGGTACTTATCAGGAAATGTAAAAACACAGCTACAGTGCCAGCTGGTCCTGAACAAAAACAAGCATGTTTGATAGAAAACACATGTACTTCAAAGGGTGCAAATGTTTCAGCTGTCACTGAGAAAGGTTTGCACAGTGATATGAACAAGTGTGACGGGCCTGTCTCTAGTAATCCGGAAGTGCTAAACAAACATAAACAACCAAGTTCTTCAACTGTTGGCCATGTTTCGACTGTCGACAAGCCTATCTCAGGAAATCTGAAAGTAGCCATCCAAAAACAACCAAGTCGAATAGAAAACACTTGTCCTTCAGTTGGTGACCATGTTTCAACTGTCAGTGAGAAAGGCTTGCAGAGGACTATGTATAAGTGTGACAACTGTGGTAAGCCTGTCTCTAGAAATCTGAAAGTACTCATCCAGAAACAACGTAGTTCGATTAAAAACTCTTGTTCTTCAGTTGGTGACCGTGTTTCAGCTGTCACAAAGACAGGTTTGTACAGGACTATGAACAAGTGTGCCAAAAATAACACTGCTTTCCCTGAAGCGAGTCATCAGGTAAAGACTTTCTTACGTGTTTATCTGAATGACATTTTATCTGATCAAAGGTTCACTGCTTTCTGTGGGAAACACAAGAAAATACACACTTTGAGTAAACCTTGCATGTGTAAAGATTGTGGTGACTGCTTCCCCACAAGACACTCCCTGTTGGCACATCAAAGGAAACACTGTCATGGAAAACCATACATTTGTGAAGACTGTGGTTAAGGTTTTAGGGTAAAAAGGAACTTCACAGACCATGCAAGGAAACACACTGGGGAAAAACCATTCATGTGTGAACACTGTGGTATATGCTTTCATATAAGAAAAAGTCTTCATAACGTTATTATTAAGCATGCTGAAGAAAAACCATACAAGTGTGCAGATTGTGGTAAACTTTTTAATCAGATTGGAGCCCTGACTATACATAAAAGAATACACACTGGAGAAAAACCATACAAGTGTGCAGATTGTGGTAAATGTTTTAATCATATTGGAGCCCTGACTAGACATAAAAGAATACACACTGGAGAAAAACCATACAAGTGTGCAGATTGTGGGAAATGCCTCAGTCGAAATGGAAATCTCACTATTCATAAAAGAATACACTCTGGAGAAAAACCATACAAGTGTGCAGATTGTGGGAAATGCTTCAGTCAAAATGTATATCTCACTATTCATAAAAGAATACACTCTGGAGAAAAACCATATAAGTGTGAAGACTGTGGGAAATGTTTCCGTCACATTGGAACCCTGACTATACATAAAAGAATACACACTGGAGAAAAACCATACAAGTGTGCAGATTGTGGAAAACGTTTTAATAAGATTGGAGCCCTGACTATACATAAAAGAATACACACTGGAGGAAAACCTTACAAGTGTGCAGATTGTAGGAAATGCTTCAGTCAAAATGGATATCTCCCTATTCATAAAAGAATACACTCAGAGAAAAACCATATAAGTGTGAAGACTGTGGGAAATGTTTCCGTCACATTGGAACCCTGACTATACATAAAAGAATACACATTGGAGAAAAACCATACAAGTGTGCAGATTGTGGTAAACATTTTTATGAAAATCGAGCCCTGACTATACATAAAAGAATACACACTGGAGAAAAACCTTACAAGTGTGCAGATTGTGGTAAACATTTTAATGAAAATCGAGCCCTGACTATACATAAAAGAATACACACTGGAGAAAAACCATACAAGTGTGCAGATTGTGGTAAATGTTTTAATCAGATTGGAGCCCTGACAATGCATAGAAGAATACACACTGGAGAAAAACCATACAAGTGTGCAGATTGTGGTAAATGTTTCAATCAGATTGGAGCCCTGACTAGACATAAAAGAACACACACTGGAGAAAAACCATACAAGTGTGCAGATTGTGGGAAATGCTTCAGTCGAAATGGAAATCTCACTATTCATAAAAGAATACACTCTGGAGAAAAAACCATACAAGCGGGCAGATTGTGGTAAACGTTTTAATCAGATTAGAGCCCTGACTGTACATAAAAGAATACACACTGGAAAAAAAACCATACAAGTGTGCAGATTGTGGTATAGTTTTAATCAAATTTGGAGCCCTGACTGTACATAAAAGAATACACACTGGAGAAAAACCACACAAGTGTGCAGATTGTGGTAAATGTTTTAATGAAAAAGAAGTCCTGACTATACATAAAAGAATACACTCTGGAGAAAAACCATACAAGTGTGCAGATTGTTGTAAACCTTTAAATGAAAATCCAGCCCTAACTTTACATAAAAGAATACACAATGGAGAAAAATCATACAGGTGTATAGATTGTGGTAAATGTTTTAAGCGAACCTGTGAGCTTATGCGATGGTGGGGGGTCGTACCTCATACGTCGTGTGTCGTGTGTCGTCTGTACGTTAACTATAGCTATCTCAAAAATGGCAGAAGCCAACATAACCAAATTTTTGCAAATAATCAGTCATCTGAAAAACTGGATTTTGTTTATTTTTTTCTAACAGCATTTTCTTAGATTTTATTGGGAAAAAGCTAAAAAAAGCTTTAAAAATCTTCTTCTCCAAAACTGTCCAGCCAAATTGTGCAGTATTTCACAGAAATGATCCCTGGAACAACCTCTCTCAAGTTTGTTTGAATGGTACCAGTTCGGAGATTTTTGGCAAAGTTACAGGAGGTTGAACTTAGTAATCTGTCCAAAAAAGCACACTTAAATTAAACTATCAGAAACAGCTAGAGCTATAATCACCAAAACTAACACAAATGTTTGTCACATATGTCATATCTGAAATTGAGGTATTGTTAGCGCCACCTACATTGATGTGTTTTTTACAAGCGAAAATGTAATTTTAAACTCTTCTAGCTTATACACTGATTTATGATGAAACTGTTAAGCTGATTGGTTTAAACTTTACAAGAATTATTCTATGGTGGGGTTCTGCCAGTTTTATAAGAATAGATTGGGTAAATACAGCTTTAAAAAAGCATTGTAGCCAATTGAAAAAGGCTTTCTGTGTTTGAAAACAGATTTGACAACATGCTGAGTTTCAGCAGCCAAGTCAAGAGGTCACTCAGTACAAACAGGTGGGGTCCAGACATCACCATGGCAACTGACCTGGCTCTGACTGGTGTCTAGACAATGTGTCTATATGCAGAATTCCCAGATTATTGGAACTATATCCTTCAACTGTTTGAAAAACTTGGTTTGCATTTTAAATGAATCAGGTTTATCATCAGGTCACATGTGAACTGCTGCGTCCTCATTTTTGGTTGACCTCTGACCTTTCCTTGCTGCCCAGCATCCATTTGTGCGTCTGTTTCCACACATAAACCTACATATCTCAGGAACCGTTTGACAGATCAGGCTAAAATTTTTGCACAAATGTAGCTCTTTGATAGCTCAATAACATACATTAAAAATGGTGGCGCCACCTGCAACCATTTTTGCACAGCGTCCATCTGTTCTTCTGCCTTGGGATAATATAACTCATATCTCAGCAGTGGTTTGACTTTTCCACCTGAAATTTTGCAGGTTTATACATCCTGGACAGCTTTCTCGATTTTATGACAGGTGGCCCCACCTACATTCACATTTACTCTGCAGACCATCACGATCATATCTCAGGAACCGTTTGACCGATTTGGCCAAAATTTTGCATGTGTATAGATCTCAGACAGCTCTTCATCATAGGCAATACTGGTGGTGCCACCTGCAACCATTTATGCACAGCGTCCATCTGTTTATCTGCCTTTGGATAAAATCACTCATATCTCAACAGTGGTGTGACTTATCCACCTGAAATTATGCAGGTTTATATATCCTGGACAGCTCTCTTGATTTTATGATAGGTGGCGCCACCTACATTCAGGTTTACTCTGCAGACATCCAAGCTCATATATTGGGAACCTTTTGACCGATTTGGCCAAAACTTTGCATGTGTATAGATCTCACATAGCTCTTTACAGTAGGCAAAACTGGTGGCGCCACCTGCAGCCACTTATGCACAGCGTATATATGTTCATCTGCCTTTGGATAAAATCACTCATATCTCAAGAGGGGTTTGACTTATCCACCTGAAATTTTGCAGGTTTATACATCCTGGACTGCTTTCTCGATTTAATGACATGGGGCGCCACCTACATTCAGGTTTACTCTGCAGACATCCAAGCTCATATCTTGGGAACCTTTTGACCGATTTGGCCAAAACTTTGCATGTGTATAGATCTCACATAGCTCTTTACAGTAGGCAAAACTGGTGGCGCCACCTGCAGCCACTTATGCACAGCGTATATCTGTTCATCTGCCTTTGGATAAAATCACTCATATCTCAACAGTGGTGTGACTTATCCACCTGAAATTTAGCAGGTTTATATATCCTGGACAGGTCTCTTGATTTTATGATAGGTGGCGCCACCTACATTCAGGTTTACTCTGCAGACATCCAAGCTCATATCTTGGGAACCTTTTGACCGATTTGGCGAAAACTTTGCATGTGTATAGATCTCACATAGCTCTTTACAGTAGGCAAAACTGGTGGCGCCACCTGCAGCCACTTATGCACAGCGTATATCTGTTCATCTGCCTTTGGATAAAATCACTCATATCTCAAGAGGGGTTTGACTTATCCACCTGAAATTTTGCAGGTTTATACATCCTGGACAGCTTTCTCGATTTAATGACATGGGGCGCCACCTGCATTCAGGTTTACTCTGCAGACATCCAAGCTCATATCTTGGGAACGTTTGACCGATTTGGCCAAAATTTTGCATGTGTATAGATCCCACATAGCTCTTCATCATAGGCAAAACTGGTGACGCCACCTGCAACCACTTATGCACAGCGTCCATCTGTTCATTTGTCTTGGAATAAATTACTCATATCTCAGAAGTGGCTTGACTTATCCACCTGAAATTTTGCAGGTTTTTTATACATCCTGGACAGCTTTCTCGATTTAATGAGAGGTGGCGCCACCTACATTCAGGTTTACTCTGCAGACATCGAAGCTCATATCTCGGGAACGTTTGACCGATTTGGCCAAAATTTTGCATGTGTATAGATCCCACATAGCTCTTCATCATAGGCAAAACAGGTGGCGCCACCTACAACCATTTATGCACAGCAATCATCTGTTCAACTGCCTTGGGATAAAATCACTCGTATCTCAGCAGTGATTTACTCTGCAGATATCCAAGCTCATATCTCGGGAACTGTTTGACCAATTGGGCCAAAATTTTGTATGTGTTTAGATTTCACATAGCTCTTTATCATAGGCAAAACTGGTGGCGCCACGTGCAACCAATTATGGACAGCGTCCATCAGTTCATTTGCCTTGGAATAAAATCACTTATATCTCAGAAATGGCTTGACTTATCCACCTAAAATTTTGCAGGTTTATACATCCTGCACAGCTTTCTCGATTTTTTGACAGGTGGCGCCACCTACATTCAGGTTTACTCTGCAGACATCCAAGCTCATATCTCGGGAACCGTTTGACCGATTTGGCAAAAATTTTGCATGTGTATAGATCTCAGACAGCTCTTCATCATAGGCAAAACAGGTGGCGCCACCTGCAACCATTTTTGCACAGAGTCCATCTGTTCATCTGCCTTGGGATAAAATCACTCATATCTCAGAAGTGGCTTGACTTATCCACCTGAAATTTTGCAGGTTTATACATCCTGGACAGCTTTCTCGATTTAATGACAGGTGGCGCCACCTACATTCAGGTTTACTCTGCAGACATTGTAGCTCATATCTCGGGAACGTTTGACCGATTTGGCCAAAATTTTGCATGTGTATAGATCTCACATAGCTCTTTACGGTAGGCAAAACAGGTGGCGCCACCTACAACCATTTATGCACAGCATCCATCTGTTCATCTGCCTTGGGATAAAATCACTCGTATCTCAGCAGTGATGTGACTTTTCCACCTGATATTTTGCAGGTTTATACATCCTGCACAGCTCTCTTGATTTTATGAAAGGTGGCGCCACCTACATTCAGGTTTACTCTGCAGATATCCAAGCTCATATCTCGGGAACTGTTTGACCAATTGGGCCAAAATTTTGCATGTGTATAGATTTCACATAGCTCTTTATCATAGGCAAAACTGGTGGCGCCACCTGCAACCGATTATGGACAGCGTCCATCAGTTCATTTGCCTTGGAATAAAATCACTTATATCTCGGAAGTGGCTTGTCTTATCCACCTAAAATTTTGCAGGTTTATAGATCTCAGACAGCTCTTCATCATAGGCAAAACTGGTGGCGCCACCTGCAACCATTTATGCACAGAGTCCATCTGTTCATCTGGCTTGGGATAAAATCACTCATATCTCAGCAGTGGTGTGACTTATCCACCTGAAATTTTGCAGGTTTATATATCCTGGACAGGTCTCTTGATTTTATGATAGGTGGCGCCACCTACATTCAGGTTTACTCTGCAGACATCCAAGCTCATATCTCGAGAACCTTTTGACCGATTGGGCCAAAATGTTGCATGTGTATAGATCTCACATAGCTCTTTATAATAGGCAAAACTTGTGGCGCCACCTGCAACCACTTATGCACAGCGTCCATCTGTTCATCTGCCTTGGGATAAAATCACTCATATCTCAGCAGTGGTATGACTTTTCCTCCTGATATTTTGCAGGTTTATGCATCCTGCACAGCTCCCTTGATTTTATGAAAGGTGGCGCCACCTACATTCAGGTTTACTCTGCAGACGTCCAAGCTCATATCTCGGGAACTGTTTGACCAATTGGGCCAAAATTTTGCATGTGTATAGATCTCGCATAGCTCTTCATCATAGGCAAAACTGGTGGCGCCACCTGCAACCACTAATGCACAGCGTCCATCTGTTCATCTGTCTTGGGATAAAATCACTCATATCTCAGAAATGGCTTGACTTATCCACCTAAAATTTTGCAGGTTAATACATCTTGGACAGCTTTCTCGATTTTTTTACAGGTGGCACCACCTACATTCACGTTTACTCTGCAGACATCGTAGCTCATATCTCGGGAACCGTTTGACCAATTGGGCCAAAATTTTGCTGTTGTATATATCTCACATACCTCTCCATCATAGGCAAAACTGGTGGCGCCACCTGCAACCACTTATGCACAGCGTCCATCTGTTCATCTACCTTGGTATAAAATCACTCATATCTCAGCAATGGTTTGACTTATCCACCTGAAATTTTGCAGGTTTATACATCCTTGACAATTTTCTCGATTCTATGACAGGGGGCACCACCTATATTCACGTTTACGCTGCAGACATCCATGCTAATATGCACACACCTCACTCTTTTCCCCTTGCCACTTAATCCATGCCTCACTTCACCTGTCCCACTCTGATTTCTGCGGATACACATAGTCGCTTGTCGATTATCCATATTCTAGTTTTCAAATGTCCTAGTCTGAAACTTGCAGGTGCGAAACGTCCATTTTGCTGAAATTATAATGACTAAGATAGATATGCAGGACTTAAGAGGATCAATATTAAATTTTAAAAATAAACTTCCATTCATACTCCCAAACTTTGCACGGTTCGCATTAGGCCTGTAGGTCTTGTTTCAAGAAAATGGAGCCCTGACTATACATTAAAGAATAATCACTGGAGAAAAACCATCAAGTGTCCATATTGTGGTAAATGTTTTAATCAAATTGTGAATCTCACAAGACATAAAATGATACACACTGGAGAAAAACCATACAATTGGGAAGACTGTGGGAAATGCTTCCGTCAAAATGGAGATCTCACTGATCATAAAAAAAATACACACTGGAGAAAAAAAAGTACAAGTGTGAAGATTGTGGTAAACATTTAATAAAAATAAATATCTCACTATTCATAAAGGAATACACACTTGAGAAAAGCCACACTCGCTCGCAGATTGTGGTAAACATTTTACTTAAGATAAATATCTCACTATTCATAAAAGAATACACACTTGAGAAAAGCCACACTCGCTCGCAGATTGTGGTAAACATTTTACTTAAGATAAATATCTCACTATTCATAAAAGAATACACACTTGAGAAAAGCCACACTCGCTCGCAGATTGTGGTAAACATTTTACTTAAGATAAATATCTCACTATTCATAAAAGAATACACACTTGAGAAAAGCCACACTCGCTCGCAGATTGTGGTAAACATTTTACTTAAGATAAATATCTCGCTATTCATAAAAGAATACACACTTGAGAAAAGCCACACTCGCTCGCAGATTGTGGTAAACATTTTACTTAAGATAAATATCTCGCTATTCATAAAAGAATACACACTTGAGAAAAGCCACACTCGCTCGCAGATTGTGGTAAACATTTTACTTAAGATAAATATCTCACTATTCATAAAAGAATACACACTTGAGAAAAGCCACACTCGCTCGCAGATTGTGGTAAACATTTTACTTAAGATAAATATCTCACTATTCATAAAAGAATACACACTTGAGAAAAGCCACACTCGCTCGCAGATTGTGGTAAACATTTTACTTAAGATAAATATCTCACTATTCATAAAAGAATACACACTTGAGAAAAGCCACACTCGCTCGCAGATTGTGGTAAACATTTTACTTAAGATAAATATCTCACTATTCATAAAAGAATACACACTTGAGAAAAAAGTGCAAGTGTGCAGATTGTGGTAAATGTTTTAATCAAAATGGACAACTCACTATTCATAAAAGAATACACACTGGAGAAAAAACGTGCAAGTGTGCAGATTGTGGTAAATGTTTTAATCAAAATGGACATCTCACAAGACATAAAAGAATACACACTGGAGAAAAACGTGCAAGAGTGCAGATTGTGGTAAATGTTTTAATCAAAATGGACATCTCACAAGACATAAAAGAATACACACTGGAGAAAAACGTGCAAGAGTGCAGATTGTGGTAAATGTTTTAATCAAAATGGACATCTCACTAGGCATAAAAGAATACACACTGGAGAAAAACGTGCAAGAGTGCAGATTGTGGTAAATGTTTTAATCAAAATGGACATCTCACAAGACATAAAAGAATACACACTGGAGAAAAACGTGCAAGAGTGCAGATTGTGGTAAATGTTTTAATCAAAATGGACATCTCACAAGACATAAAAGAATACACACTGGAGAAAAACGTGCAAGAGTGCAGATTGTGGTAAATGTTTTAATCAAAATGGACATCTCACAAGACATAAAAGAATACACACTGGAGAAAAACTGCAAGAGTGCAGATTGTGGTAAATGTTTTAATCAAAATGGACATCTCACAAGACATAAAAGAATACACACTGGAGAAAAACGTGCAAGAGTGCAGATTGTGGTAAATGTTTTAATCAAAATGGACATCTCACTAGGCATAAAAGAATACACACTGGAGAAAAACGTGCAAGTGTGCAGATTGTGGTAAATGTTTTAATCAAAATGGACATCTCACTAGGCATAAAAGAATACACACTGGAGAAAAACGTGAAAGAGTGCAGATTGTGGTAAATGTTTTAATCAAAATGGACATCTCACTAGGCATAAAAGAATACACACTGGAGAAAAACGTGCAAGTGTGCAGATTGTGGTAAATGTTTTAATCAAAATGGACATCTCACTAGGCATAAAAGAATACACACTGGAGAAAAACGTGCAAGAGTGCAGATTGTGGTAAATGTTTTAATCAAAATGGACATCTCACTAGGCATAAAAGAATACACACTGGAGAAAAACGTGCAAGAGTGCAGATTGTGGTAAATGTTTTAATCAAATTGCGAGTCTCACTATTCATAAAGGAATGCACAACTTGACAAAAATCACACGAATGTGAAGACTCTGAAAATCTTCAGTACCAATGGGGGTCTCGCAATTCATAAAATAAAACACACTGGAGAAAAAACGTACAAGTGTGCAGATTGTGTGAAATGTTATAATCAAAATTGGGATGTCACTATTCATTTTGATCGAAATGAACATTTCATTATTCATAAAAGAATACTAGAACCCACTAGAGAAAACCGTACAAGTGTTAAGACTTTGGGAAAGGATTCCGTCAAAATGGAGATCTCGTTGTTAATAAAAGCATACACACTTGAGAAAAACCTTACATGTGTACAGATTGTGGTAAATGTTTTAACCAAAATGGGGGTGTCAGTATTCATAAAAAGCACATTGGCCAGTAGAATTAGTTAAAAGGGTAAAAAAAAATTGCAACAGAATTTCAGTTTGCACAATGCTTTTTCATAAGGTATGTAGTTTGACATACTGAAAGTCTACCAAAATCAATTTACACGGGGAATCGCAATTTTATTTAAATATAAGATTTTCACATAAATGACATTACAAATCCTCATATTACTCACACCATTTCCAACCACATTAGATACAAAAAAGTGTAAAGTTAATGTATTTCGGATAAAAATATGATTCTGCTTTATTTTTCTTAAAATAAACCGAGTGATATCTTGAAATTTACGCTATACAGGGGTATATTTCTGAGACAAACATATAAAAGTCACGATATTCCAAAACTATTCGACAAAATTTGCCGCGTACTGCCCGCGCCAATCCGCTATGAAAATGCCGCATACCTGTCGCGTGAACGCTTGCCGCCTGCTTTCCGCACGAATGACGGGCACGTGCCGACCGCGCCAGTGTGTTTTGGCCTTACATAGGGTCACTTTACAGACTTCTTTCTCATCCCTTGCATCTATGCACACATATAGTGTTGTATTTTATAGTGAGATACATTCTATAATATCTTAGCTGTCTTTTTAAAACAAACTTGGAAGAAATGCTGTGTTTCTGTAGAGAGATATGACCCCTACCCCCAAGTGGTTAATCATAATATACGAGCATTAACGTCTTTACATTTGAAGAAACGATTGATGCAATATATGCAATACAAACCTTTTGATTACACATTTCGATATCCTTGGTCACTATAACTATACTGTAATTTTTTCTCCATTAATTTATATAAAGTATTCAAGATTAGGTAGTGCCCTTTTAAAATATTTAAAGATGCCCTTTAACATGCCTTTTCAAAAAGAATTTGTGATTTCTGGCTTCCTCTGTGTATATGTAATTGACCTAAGAACAATTAAGGTTATGAAAAGTTCTTATAAGGCCTTCGTGAAGGTTGTATGAACTTGTTTAACAACAAGATGTTTGTAAAAACTGCAATGTGAGTGGATGTAGAAAGGTCTCTTTTTGCAAAACGCCATTTGCAAAGGTCTGGTTTATCTGACTTGCTGCCAGATAGCCCAGTAGAACTAGTGAAAAAGGTCAAAATAATTGCAAAAGAATTACTGTTTGCACAATGCATTTTCTTAAGGTATGTAGTTAGACATAATGAAAGTCTACACCAAAATCAACCCATGGGAAATATGAACTGTAAGTCATCTGAGCCATAGCGATCACCCTTTGTCTGGCGTCCGTCCGTCTGTTAACAGGGCAAAAATCGTAACGGTTAGACCTAGAAACTTCTAACTGTACATTAAGGGAGGTCCTGGGCGTTTCTCCTTGGAAACCCGAAGTTAGGTCACCATGACCTATATTATGTTACCTAAAGGAAAAGAAGTCATATAAGCATCCAGTCAGTCAGATGGTGCACAAATTGTATCAATTAGGCCTAGAATCCTCCGACATGACAGGAATTAGGCAAATGTCCTTGGAAACCTGAAATTAGGTAATGGTGACCTATATTCTGTGACCTATGGGCTGATAAATGGTTTTAAGCACCCAGACAGACAAAGCACAAATTATGTCTGTTTGGCCTAGAATCTTCTCACACAATATCTTTGGAGGTTCTTTGCAAATCTCCTTTGAAACCTGAAATTTCATCATAGTGACCTATATTATGTGACCCACAGGCCAAAAACAGGATTTGAGCACCCACAAAGTCAGCATAGATTGTATTTTTTAGGCCTAGAATCTTCTAATGTAACGTTCTGATACGTCCTTGGCAAATGTCCTGGGAAAACTTAAATTAAGTCGCCATGACCTATATTTTGCGACCTATAGGAAAAAGAAGTCATATATGCACCCAAACAGTCAGTTAGGGCACACATTGTATCTGTTTAGCCTAGAATGTCCTGATTTAACATTCTGAGAAGTCTTTGGCAAATGTCCTTTGAAAACTGAAATAAGTTCACAATGACCGTTATTTTGCAATCTATCAGAAAAGATGTCATATAAGCACCCAGACAGTCAGACGGGGAACAATTGTATCAATTAGGCCTAGAATCTTCTTACATTAAATTCAGGGTCGTCCTAGTCAAATGTCCTTGGACACCTGAAATTAATTCATGGTGACCTATATTCTGTGACCCTTGCACTAAAAAATGGTTTGAGCAAACATAAAGTTACACAAGGCACAAATTGTATCCATTAGACTCCTAGAATCTGCTAACACAATATCAAGGGAGGTTCTAGGCATATCTCCTTGGAAACCTGAATTTAGGCCATAGTGACCTATATTTTGTGACCTACAGGCCGAAAACACAAATTGTATCCATTAGCCCTAGACTCTTCTAACATGACATTCAGGGAAGTCCCTTGCAGTTCCCCTTGGAAACCCGAAATTGGGTCATAGTGACGTATATAATGCTAACTATGGACCAGAAATATGATTTTGAGCACCCAGACAGCGTACAATTTATATCCATTTTCCTTTGAACCGTCTATTGTGAAATCCAGGGGGGTCCTGGCCAGGTCTCCTATGAATCCTGAAATATTTATTGTATCCCCAGACAAAGTCGGGGGATACTATGTTTTCATGCCGGTCCCCCCGCCGCCGCCGCATATAAATCTTGTTGGCGCGATAACTCAAAAAATATTTCACGGTATATGTATAGATATGGGTGAGAGGACAACACCTATTCAAAAAGAGGTCATGATCTTAACTAGGAGAGTGTCCTTGACCTTGAATAGGTCCAGTTTTGGGGAAAATCTCACAAATTCTTAAATATCTCAAAAAATCTTGCATGGATTCCCAAAATCAAGTTGATCGAAGATCAGGGATAGGGTTGTCAAGTTCCAGAAACTGGTGGTGCCGACTATCTTTCTTTTCTTGTTTTCATGCCTTTTAATACCCCCAAAATTGCCACTTGACAGTACTGTGAGAATTATAAGTCAAAAACTAATGGACAGATATCTTTGATATTATGCATATACATACATATGGGTTATGGCATGATGTTTATTTAAATTGGGGTCATGACCTTTCCTATGAGAGTGGGCTTGACCTTTAATATTCCCATATTTGGTGAAATTCACACAAAATCTATAATATCTCAGTAAGGGATACATGGAATGATAAAAAAATCAAATTGACCGAAGATCTTGGATAGCTTTGTCTTTTGCAGAAGGCAGGTGGCGCCACCTTGTGTCGTTTTCTCGTTAAAATGATGTAAACGCAATAATTTTGTAAGAATTTGAGGTACAGTCACCAAACCTACAGTTTAGAGATGCATCTTATCAAGGGCTAGGTAAATTTTAAACATGGATGACCTTGATGCATTTTTAGCTCAGCTGACTATAAGTCATCTGAGCTATAGTCATGGTCCATTGTCCGTCGTCCGTCCGTCTGGCCGTCCATTGATGTGGCACGTTTTGAAACCGTAAGACCTAGGAATCCAAAGACGGCATAATGTTAGATGTCCCCAAGATCTCCTCCCAAGCCGAAAACTGGGTCTTTGTGACTTCGTTCCTTTGAGAAATTAAGGAAAAACCTCAATTTTTTATTAAAAACCTATTTTCACACTTCAGGAATGCCTAATATCAAAACTGCTCATCTGTTTTTCCTCATATTTACCATGAATATTCCCCTTTATAGTTCCTATGTACATCCCAGAAATTATGTCTGTATTATATAATTTAAAAAAGTTATGGGCCCAAACAAAATGCATTTTGTAAAAAATCAGGAAATATATTTGATCACTTAACACAAAACATGTTAAAGCTATGGACTTTTTTCCAGTAATATAACTTTTATTAATCAAAATTAATACCCAAAATTAGATTAAAATCTTTTAAATTTTTTGAAATATTAACAAAAATAAAAAATTGGTACCTTACATTTTGCCCAACTTTGACCATGGCACGTTTTTTTTCCTGTAAGTACTGTGGATTTTATTTTTCACAGCATGTTTTTGTTAGCATTTTGTCTGTTAACACCAAAAATTTGAAACCAGTTGATCAAAAACTGTAGATTTTATTCAAGTTTTTAAGCACCATGTAACACCTTGTTTACATCAAGCTAGTGTTATGCAGTTTGCAAGAGCTCAGCTCCCCAGCTTCAGCTCTCAGTTCCAAAAATTTGGCATACAATTAGATGTCTCCAAAATCCCCTACCATGCCAAGAATTTGGTCACTAGGACTTAATACCTTCGAGATATTAATGAAAAACTTCATTTTTCCATTAAAAACCCATTGTTTACACTTCAAGACTGCCTAATATCAAAACAACTGATCTGACTTTAATCATATATAATATACAAATTTGCTATACAGTCTCTATGCACATGCCAGAAATGATGTCAGTATTGTGTAATTGTTTTAAGTTATGGGCCCAAACATAATGCACTTTGTAAAAAATCAAGAAATATATTTACTCCCTTAACAAGAGGATTGCTGAAGCTAGAGATTTTTTGTCAGGGATGTAACATTATTTAATCAAGTTTCAATTGAATACCCAAAATTAGTTTGAATTTTTCAAATTTTATAAGTTATTAGTATAAAAATAAAATTAGTACCTTAAATTTTGCCCAAATTTGACCATGGCACGTTTGTTTCCTGAGAGCACTATAGATATAATTTTCATATCATGCATACATAAGGATTTCAGCTTTTTAGTTTAAAAAGCTAAAAGGAATTGGCCAAAAATTGTAGCTTTTAATAATGTCTTTATGAGACCATGTCAGACCTTGGCTCTCCCCAGCCCCTCTTGAGTCACCTGTATGTTGAACTTGTTGACCTTTCATCAAATTATGCACGCTTGACGCGGGGCATACACTGGGGCAGCCAGGCAGCTTATGGCCAGCCACAGTTGATCCAGGTGTTCAACCCAACTCATCTAGTAGTTTTAACTAACAACATAACAATAAACAATAAATTAATAAATTTTTATTGCTTTTTAATAACAAATTAAAGAAAATTTGAAAAGGAATTTGTTAGTTGATAATAACAGGAAATTAACTTGAAGGTACTGATGATATAAGAATCTTGTTTCGATTGATAGAATGTCAGGTATTCCAAATAACACCATGCAGTTACCTATGGTATTTTTTAGTTCAATTTTAATGATAAAAAAATAAATCATATTATTCATTACTAATGATTAAGGATCATATGAAGGAAATTAATGATAGACAAAGATGCAGTTGATAATATTAATCTAGATTCATGCTGTGTCTAGTGTGTACATTGATGTGAAATTAGTCCAAAATGAATATATTACATTTATTTTTATGCCCCCGCCACAAAGTGGCCGGGGCATGTAGTTTTACCCATGTCCGTCCTTCCGTCCTTCCGAGATCAAACAGTTGTACGGCCTTTTTTTCGCAATGCCTGCAGATATTGGCCTGATTTTTGGTGTGTGGGCAGATAATGACCAGTTACAGATCGAGTTCGCGTTTCGTCCCGGTTGACCTACTTTTGACCGTTTTACGCTCCTTAACTTAGAAAATTTCATGAAAAATAGAAATTTTCATGACAAATACACATGTACGGACTTTCTTTCACAATGCCTGCAGATATTGGCCTGATTTTTGTGTGTATGCAGATATTGACCAGTTACGGATCGAGTTCGCGTTTCCTCTCGGTTGACCTACTTTTGACCGTTTTACGGCTCCTTAACTTAGAAAATTTCATGAAAAATAGAAATTTTCATGACAAATACACATGTACGGACTTTTTTTCGCAATGCCTGCAGATATTGGCCTGATTTTTGGTGTGTATGCAGATATTGACCAGTTACAGATCGAGTTCGCGTTTCCTCCCGGTTGACCTACTTTTGACCATTTACGGCTCCTTAACTTAGTAAATTTCATGAAAAATAGAAATTTTCATGACAAATACACATGTACGGACTTTTTTTCGCAATGCCTGCAGATATTGGCCTGATTATTTATGTGTAAGCAGATAATGACCAGTTACAGATCGAGTTCGCGTTTCGTCCCGGTTGACCTACTTTTGATTGTTTTATGGCTCCTAAACATAGAAAATTTCATGAAAAATATAAATTTTCATGACAAATGTACATGTACAGCCGTTTTTAGCCCTCATCTCGTAGGCTGATGGGCTATTGTCGTCACCGAAGCTATCCGTCCATCTGTCTGTCGGATGTCCGTCCGTCCGTCCGCTCCGCGTCTGTTAACTTTAACCTTGTGAGCAGGATATCTCTAAAAGGATTCACCGTTGGAATTTATTTCATCAGTGAGGATGTATATCGATAAAATCTCGGTCAAGTTCGAAGATGGGTGACCTTGACCCATTTTTCTACATTTTAGAGCTGATTATAGAAAAACACTCAGAAGCTTATATCTCAGGAACCATTGTGTGGATTTTCACAAAACTTACTATGATCATTGGGACTGATGGTCTGTACGTGCTGCACAGTTTTGGTGGCGTCACCTGCAATTCCTGATTTTTTAATGAAATTTTATCGGATTTTTCAATTTTGGCCTTTGTGCAGGATATCTCCAAAGGTATTCAACTAAGGAACTTCATTACTTCAGTGCTTTTGCATCATATTTACAAAATCTTGGTCAGGTTCAGAGATGGGTGGTCTTGACCTACTTTTCAAGGTCACAGAGCTTAGTATAGAAAAAAAAACTTAGGGGGATATTTCTCAGGAAGCATTTGGTGGATTGTTATAAAACATGGTACATACCTCTCAAATTTAAATTTATAACTGATTACCAGGTTTTGCTAATATTCTAGTTTCGCAATGCAATGCTTACAGATACTGGCCCAATGTCTGGTCTGTGGGCGCATAATGACCACTTACAGGTCGAGTTCGCGTTTCGTCCCAGTTAACCTATTTTTGACCATATGACAGATCCTGAACATAAAAAATTTCATGAAAGACAGAAATTTTTATGAAAAATGCACATGAATAGACTTTTTTTTCACAATGCCTGCATACTGGCCTGATTTTTGGTGTGTTCCTTGATAATGACCCGTTACAGATCGAGTTTGCATTTTGCTCTTCTTGACCTACTTTTGACATTACAACACCTCCTGAACTTGAAAAATTTTACAAAATTTAACAAATGTTTCTAATTTGCCCCAGGCGGGGGCATTCGTGTCGTACCGACACATCTAGTTTTTAATATGAATAAAAGCCATAAAACCAGGTACTTATGATCATTATTTAAATGTGTGAATTTTGTATATTCTGGATTCTCAACATCATTGTTTGGTGAAAACTGAATAAATACCAGACATGGTGCGAATACTTTGCAAATGTATGAATATGTACTCCATTATAAAATTTCTTGCATAAGAATGGGAATTCAGGTAAAAATGAAAGTAAATGAATACCAGTGCAAATACTTTCAAAATTATTCATGAATGCATTCATGAATATATTCTTTGATACTATTTTAATAATCATTTCAGTTGTATTTTATTATAAAAAATATACGATTCTCTTATTATTTTTAATAAAAATTATATTTGGGACAATTTGTAATTATTTTTAATAAATAGTTAAACTCTTATAGTATATGTTCTGCTTATAAGTTATATGGCCAAGTCAAAATCTGTGTGACAATAGCACTCCATTTGTTAATAAAATAAATGAAATCAATCCTCTTCCTTGTCTCCAAAGATAATATCAAATCATACATAAGCTAAACACCCACAACTCATAATACAGCTTATATTTATTTCCACACAAAACAAGCATGTGCCTCATTTTTAAATCATATTTTTTATCATATATAACAGCTGAGCGCCGTTACCCATGGGTCCCTTGTTTCAAGGTCACAGCAGCGATTATGCTAAAATGATATTAGTGCAAAAACCTTTTAAGAATTTGAGGTACAGTCACCAAACCCACAGGTTTGATGCATCTTATCAACGGCTAGGTCAAGTTCAAACATGGATGACCTTGATGCATTTTTTCAAGGTCACAGCAGCGATTATGCTCAAATGATATTAGGGCAATAACTCAACAAGAATTTGTGGTATAGTCACCAAACCTACAGTTTAGATGCATCTTATCAAGGGCTAGTGAAAGTTCGAATATGGATGACCTTGATGCATTTTTAAAGGTCACAGATGTGAACTCACTGAGGGATGCATGGTTTGGTCCAAAAATCAAATTGACATAAGATCATTGATAGCATTGTTTTCTGCAAAAGACAGGTGGCGCCAAAGGTGTTTTCTTGCTAAAATGATGTTTAAACGGAATAACTTTGTAAGAATTTGAGGTTCAGTCAGCAAACCCACAAGTTTGATGCATCTTATCAATGGCTAGGTCAAATTTGAACATGGATGACCTTGATACATTTGTTCAAGGTCATAGCAGCGATAATGTTAAAATGAAATTACGACAATAACTCAAAAAAATTGTTGGTACAGTCACCAAACTTACAGGTAAAATGTATCTTATCAAGGGCTGGGGGGAGGGGGGGGGGGGTTAATTGTCTTGAGATACTATGGCACCTGCAGTGCCAAGAAATATCTAGTTTTCTGTCCATTTTTCAACACAGTAACATTAGCCATAGGCTATTCTCACACACAATATAAAAAATTAATAATAGGAAATGAGCACCCAGTCAAAATTAGCTGAGCGTCATGGCCCATGGACCACTTGTCTTATACCCGGAGTCGCACTTTTTTTTATTTTAGATTTTGACATAAATGACATTACAAATCATCATTTCCGTGACCCCAGTTCATCCACGGTACTAAAGTAAACTGAAATTAGTTGTGCTTAAAAACAAATTTTTACGAAATACTGTAAATCTGTAGAGAGATATGGCCGCTATAGTATTTCAGGGTTTCCCTTACCCCTGAGAGGTTAATCATGGTAAACAAGGATTAATGTCTTTACCTTTGAAGTAACGATGGTAAACATGCCATACAATCCTTCTTGTTATTACCCATTTTGATGTCCATGCTCACCCTAACTACTGTAGTTTATCCATCAATTTATAAGGTATTTAGTGTAGGTAGTGCCTTTTTAGTATAATAAAGTAGATAATACAAGAGTGTGTACGTGTTACTGTGTGTTTTGGGTGTACATGTAGAAAACCAGAGTTAACATATTAACTAACCCCCTATTACCAGATGGTGTACCAGGTCTTATCAAAGTATTTATTGCTGCTTCAATAACTGTAAATTTAGATATAAAATTTATATGTGAATAACTCTGCCAACTGTTTCAGATATGGCAACAGGTCAACACCGTTCATTCAGTGCAGCCAGATATATGTCAAGAGTTCAGTCAGGGCTGACAGGCACAAGGCATGTCATCACCTCATGAGTGTCGTGTGAATACCTCATGGGCACAATGTGATCACCTCATGGGTAGCATTTGATCACCATATGAGTATCATGTGATCATTTCAATGGTGGCATGCCCCTCAGGGCTGCATGTGGAGCCAATCTGCGAGCTAATGCAATGGTGTGACTACAATTCAATTTTAGATTTTGCAACAGGCCAAAGGTCAGTCTGGATCTGTTTATAGCTTCGGCAGATGGCCAACTGTATCAGATTAGGCAAGAGTTCACTCAGTGCAGCCAGGTATAGGTCAAGAGTTCACTCAGTTCAGTAGCTGCATTCTGTTTATAGCTTTGGTAGACTGCCCACTGCATCAGATTTGGCACCAACGTTCAGCCTGGATCTATTTAAAGCTTTGACAGATTGCCAACTGTGTCAGATAATGCTGCAGGTCAAGAGTTCACTCAGTGCAGCCAGGTAGAGGTCAAAAGTTTACTCAGTCTAGCCAGGTGCAGGTCAAGAGTTCACTCAGTGCAGCAGCTTGAGTCAGCAATTTGTCACAGTTCACTCGGGGCAACTTACCTTTCTCACCTAAGCATGGTAAGCCCAGTGCATCAGACTCAAGGTAAGTTTGATGTATTGGCCTGTTATTTTGACCTGTCTATGCGCCTTTGATGGCTTTCTCGTTCCAAAGACAGGTGTCGCCACCTACAATGACTTTTGCGTAGTGTCTGGCCTGCTTATTTCTACAGAGGAATTTGATATATCAGCCTGAAATTGGGCATATTTATACATTTCGGTTAGCTTTGTCATATACAAGACTTGTGGTGCCACCTACAACAATTTTTTGCACAGTGTATGGCCCTGCTTATTTCTTAGGAGGGGTGTAATATATATGTCTGAAATTGGACATATATCTCTGATAGTTTCGTTGATACAAGACTGGTGGTGCCAGCTACAATCATTTTTGTGTTGTGTGCATCCATGCCAGAATTCCAGCAGTGAAATTTGTGTAATTGTTTCTTATTCAAAATGTTTAGTACTAGCATTGTTCATATACATGTTACACGTGTATTTGCATGAAAAGTAATGGTCCAGCATTGAAGCATTAGGCCAAAAAAAAAGGTATGGTTCTCAGGCATCGCCCGCATCAATTTTAAACTGCCTAATATCAAAACCACTCATCTGTTTTTCCTAATATGTACCATAAATATTCCTCTATATAGTTCCCATGTACATGCCAGAAATTAATTCTGTTAAGGCCGAAATGAAAAAAAGGTATGGTTCTCAGGCACTTTTTTTCAGAAATCAATGCGGGCGGAGTATTTTTTTTTTTTTTTAATTTTTATGGTATGTTTAGAAAAAAATGTCAAATTTTAAGGGAAGAGCATGATAATAGCAGATTTATTTTGCTAAACAAGTAAAAGCACTACATAACAAAGGAAATTGTATGATTTTATCTTCTTGAAAGAATTTATGTCCGAGCAGCTACAGCTCAAAATTGGTAAGTTTCTATTGAAAACATAAATACAAATTTTTGATGCGCGAGTTTAAAATTGATGTGGGTCCAAGGGTCCCTTGTTTCTCTCTCTCTATTTTGGAGACCTCTATAGATGCGGTCGTCTGTTAACAAGGCACAAATCGTAAAATTTGGTCCTAGAATCTTCTAACATCCAGCGAGTACCATGATAAATATCCTTGGGAACTTGAAATTAGGTCTCTGTTACCCATATTCTCTGAGCTATGGGGCTTTTAAGCACCCCCCCCCCCCCCAGCATAATTGAAAATATGATACCAAAGCAGCGGGCACAAATCATAAGGACCCCCTTCCCCTTTTCCTAGATCTTCGATCGGTCCCTGGACCTCATGCATTTACAATAATCTCATGCATGTGTATCTGGGACAATGGGTCAATGAACTTCTTCTCCATGGCAAAAGTATCTTATTAACAATACAACTGCAACATATTAGTAGCTGTAAGTGCATTTTACTTTAGTTTTTGTGTATTTTGGTCCAAGAAGACACGGGTCAAACCTCTCATAACAGCCATGACAGAAGCAATAAGAATGTTTACGTAGGTATATATATATATATATATATTTTACATTTGCTAATATTTTCCCAAATTCAGCTGAGCGACGTGACCCATGGGTCCCTAGTATACTCATGGTATAGATTACAAGTATGAATATTTGTTAAAACAAATGCCAGTTGTTAATTTCTTTATTACTAGGTTTTTGTTTAACGCAATTAATGGCGCATTTCATTCGCTTTCAATATATGTTCCAGTCTTCTACATAAAATGGCACAAATGAATATATGGTCTTTTCCGCAGTTTCTGTTTACAGTTATTAAATTATTTACTCCTTGTTGTGCACACTTCCAATTAAAATATGGCAAGGTAAAATTAATTGCAAAGAAACTTTAAGGGGGGGCCAATCACCCATAAGGCATGTTGAGTTAACACGAAAATAGCTTCTTCCCTTTAAAATAAATCTGTACCTGCCAAAATATTGTCCTGAAACCGATTACTTTCTCTTGTAAACAAATGTTAAAAATAGATGAAAGGTGTTAACATAAACACAGCGCGTGGGGCTGTGTGCATTGCTGAGCCAAAGCACGTGTCAATCAGGAGATGCCCGGTCTGACTTGGCCCAAAAATTGTAATACATGTTTCTGCTGGCTGAAACACAGCGTGTTGCCCCCCTTAATCGGACCTCCGGTCACGCGGCCTTGTTATTGTAAACAGACTGTGTTTACCACAAATGGTGTTAAACAACCGTATGCGAGGAAATGAGACCGTTTGCTGGGATTGTTTTGCTGGTAAACATTTGTATAAAGTAAAACTGAACTGACAGTGTGAAAGAATAGCCATAATTTAGCTCCTGGTTATGTCCAATTTACTCTCTCCACTCAGTGATGTGGTCGAGTATACGCACCTTCGGACGCGTGCAAGTCCGAATTCAAACTACTCCGAGTTCAAGTCAGAGTCCTTGAGGTTCGAGTCCAAGTCCACCTTCTTCGAGTCCGAGTTATTTGGAACCCGAGTCCAGGTCAGAGCCCAATAAACAAATACCCTCCTAAAGCAATTTTAATGAAAAATTCAGTTTATCGTGTGTACCTATAAAGTTTACTTAGTTTACAGGCCTACCCATGATTTAACTGTAGTGGTTGATTACAGAGAGCTCAATATCCATAGGTGAAGCTTGATATATACAGTGATATTATTTTGTAATATCGTGTTATAGTAGTTCGCACACGTTTATTACACACGTGTAGGATGTTTTTGTTCCTATCATTGTGAGATGGACTCCAAGTACAAATCCGAGTCCCTTGAGTCCGAGTCCCTAAAAAATAGACTCCGTTCCAGCCTCGAGTCCTTTATCACTGCTTGAGGTAGAAAAAGCTGCAGTCATGATATAGGCGAAAATACATATTTTTTATAATTTACTTCCTCACTTATTGCCTAATATATATGATTCAAAATAGTCGGTGCACTGCGTCGCCTCAGTATTGTTGCTTTGTACTGCATATAGGAAATATATACAGTTAAACCTGTGAAATATACAGTGAAACTTGTTAAATAAGACCACCCATGGGACTTGCAAAAAGTGATCTTAAATCAGAGGTCTTTTAACACCGCTCAATTTAAAAAAAGGTGAAATTCAATGCTTTCGGTTCGCTTTCGGGCGGTCATAATAGGCGGTCTTACAAGACTTTATGTTGGTTTTCAGACAGGTACCACTGCATTCCAATAGGTCTATAATCCAATTCAGTTCAAATCATGTTGTCCAAATCAGATTCAATACACATTTCTAGGGAGTTTTAATCTATTATTAACAAGTCATTTTATTGTATCCCCAGACAAAGTCGGGATACTATGGTTTGGGCCGCAGAGATTTATTTAGGCGAGATAACTCGAACAATATTTCACGAATCTTTACAAAACTTGACATGTCCAATAGATATTGGTGAGAGGACGAAGCCTTTTAAAAAATGGGTCATGACCTTTACTAGGAGAGTGACCTAGAAAAGGTCCATTTTGGGGGGAAATCACACAAATTCTTAAATTCTTAAACATCTGAAGAAATATTAAAGTAATTGATCCAAAAAAAATGTTGACCGAAGATCTTTGATAGTGTTGTCAGGTACGGGAAACTGGTGGCTCCACCTATTATTCTTTTCTTGTTTTCGTGCCGTTTTATATCCCCATCATAGCAACTTGACAGTATAGTCAATAAGTCAATAACTGATGAACAGATTTCTTTCACAGTATGCATATACATAGGTATGGGTTATGAGATGATATATATTTAAAACAGGGTTATGACCTTTCCCATGAGTGTGACCTTGACCTTGAATATTGTCATAAATGGTGAAAATCATATTGATTGAAGGTCTTGGATAGCTTTGTCTTCTGCGAAAGACATGTGGCGCCATTTGTCCTTATCTTGTTTTCATTGCCACTTGACATTATTGTGAACATTATATAAGTAAAAAACTAATGGACAGATTGGTCTGAAATTGTGCATGTCCATTGATCTTGGATACGTCAATCTTGTTTTCAAAACTGCTATCGCCATCTGCAATCGTTTTCATGTGGCGTCATTCAACCTTTACCTTTGTTTTAGTTGAAATTTCTCATATCTCAGGAGTGGTTCAATGTATTGGTCTGAAATTTGGCATGTACCTCAATCTTGGAGAGTTTTCTTATCAACCTGACAGGTGGCGCCACCTCCCTTACTTTTTTAATAGTATTAAATGAATCCCCTTTTCTCGTGTGGCAGAAAGGTGGCGCCACCTATCATACTGTTTTCATAGTATAAATTAATGCCCTTTTTCTGGAATGGTTTGCCGTATTGACCTGAATATGTGCCTGTCCTTAGATCCTTGATACCTCCATCTCATATTCAAGGCTGGGGACACCACCTGTTATAGTTTTTGTGCGGCGTCCATTCGTACATGTATTTGCTTTAGGTGAAAATTGCTCTTAACTGAGGAAACGTTCAATGTATTGGTCTGCAACAGTTTTGGCATGTACATCCATCTTTGAGAGTTTTCTCATCAACCTGACTGGTGGCCCCACTTACCTTACCATTTTAATGGTATGACAAATTTAATGCTTCCCCTTTTCTCAAGAGTGATTCACCATTTTGGCCCCCGTATTTGGTGAAAAATATTGTATTTCAAGTTGATAGATGGAACTATGATCGCTTGCCAAGTGTCAGTATATGCTGCTAAAGATGGGGGCCTATTCTTAAAGGGGGGGGGGGATAAATTGTCTGGTGATACTATGGCACCTGTGGTTCCAAGAAATGTCTAGTTATCAAATGTGCTTCTGCACAACATTGAGTAAGAGATATGATAATGATATGATAATGAGGTGAATCTTTCTAGAGCTAAAGTTAACATGCTTTGTAATGTTGATGATCCATTGATTTTTAGAATGATCATTCCATCGAAACATTAAAATTACATGTAAAATAAAATGAAAACATGATTTGTGGCATTTTTTTACCCAAATTTTTTTTTTTAATTTTTAAAATTTTATTTTAACGGAATAAAAATACAGAGGAAATTAGACATGTTTGCGGTGCAAAACAAACTATTTTATTACGTATGATTGTAAAGTGTTACATAGATTGTCAATCATACAATATATATATTCGCGCTCTGTTGACTGTTTTTCGTACCTGTTTTACGTATTTGTTCTGTTTATTAAATCCTATGTTTCATCCAATATTTTAAACATACTTGTATTTTAGCAACCATTAATCTTTTAAGTAAGATATATGATTTGTTGATGTTTATTGGTGTTTTGTTTTACATGTTTAATTGAAACATCAGTTACATTTAAATAATTTTTTGTAATTTTTTTGGTGCTCAGACGTGGACGGTGTATATACCATTTTATAACTTTTTTTCCCACTCCAGTTCAAGTTCCATAATAATATATTACCTATAAATGAGGTAGTAGGCTATATATTGTGGACTGCTCCCAGCCTGCATCCCTTGTTTTTTTTCGGCAAACAACGCACGGGTGCAGTTTGGTGGGGAAGGGTGAGGGGGACATGTCCCTTCCACTTTTTGAACAAGCGGCCCGGGGGGGGGGCATATATCATGTCAATCCCCCCCCCCCCCCCCCAATGCAATTTCCCCATAAAAATAGTTCCCGATTTCAATGTATTAATATAAGTTATTAACAATAATGTTTCCCTGTCCCCTCACATTGCAAAAGGAAATAGCGTCAATGAAACTACGCCCATTTACCATGATCTCAAACAAATGTGCCATTTAGGATTGTATTGAATCGTATTCTCCGAGATTTCTGGAATCTTTCCGAATTTGCGGATATCGATTCATCTATTATCGACCATCTTTTCATGCATCCATTGGGATTGACCACTGATATCAAGGCCTGAACTCTGGAGTCTCGTATATTTCCAGCAAGTTATCATCTGCAGGTGTTTTAAACAGGTATGGAAGATACATTGGCTTGTTGACATAAAATATAGAAGGCCAAATCTCAGATTAAAGGATCTTTTGTTGCCACTTATAGTCCATCTCTGGACACCAGCGTCCTATGTGTCCAGCCTGGATGACGGACCGATCTAGCAGGGCTCGACTTTTTACAGGAACTGACCGAAACTGAGTTCATATTACCGGAACTGACCAAAACTGACTGCATTTTATCGGAACTTAAAGAAAAATAAAGCACTTGTTATGTTATTTTAAAACATATTTTATAATACGAAGTGTCTAGAGCTCCGGACCCGTGAATACTGCCGTGCAGCTATTTTTCCGTACTAGTTCCGGTTTACATGCGCAGTGGCGTACTGCGCAGATAACCGAAAACGGGCATCTTGTTTTGACTGGTACAGCCAAACTGAGCCGTGCTGTGCCAGCGACGGCGTTCTCCCGCTAAAATGGCTGTGAATAAGCTGTTAAATGAGGCTTCAAAAAGCAGCCTCCATTTCTGCGTACGGCATTGCAAGAACAGCATCCAGCATCGAGAAGGACAAAACGTTTCAAACGCTATGGCTGCCGTCGTGGTTGGTGACCTGTCCGGCACTGACTATTTTTACTATATAAGTAACATAAAATAAAACTGCCGGACGGATAGCTCAGTTGTTGCGGGTCCGGCACCGTCTCTTTTACTATTTAAGTGACATAAAATAAAACTGCCGGACGAATAGCTCAATTGATGCAGATCCGGCAGTGTCTTCTTTGCTTTATAAGTGACATAAAATAAAACTGCCGGACGAATAGCTCAGTTGTTGCGGGTCCGGCACCGTCTCTTTTACTATTTAAGTGACATAAAATAAAACTGCGGGACGAATAGCTCAATTGATGCGGATCCGGCAGTGTCTTTTTTGCTTTATAAGTGACATAAGATAAAACTGCCGAACCATTACCTCAATTGTTGCGGGTCCGGCACTCACTGCCGCGCCGTGCGTATATTATATGAAGTACCGGTACTGAGCCAGATTCAAAGAGTGCCGGACCATTAGCTTTGCATAGTCTGCGCCCGGCACTTCTGCATAACGGTGCAACTGCGCATGTGCACAGGAAGTGCCGGACGAATAGCCGGCTGCATAATGGGTCCGGGCCCGGACCAATAGCAACAGCCTTTATAATAACATAACTTGATGAGTTATAACCAAGTGTGACTACCAATATCTTGCGTGGATCTGCTTAAAATGGTACTGGAACTGACTTGAAGAACACACATATTATTACAAAGACAGTGACCAACAGCTCATGACTCCGGTTTTAAAATCTATTTCATCTGGACCTATCGATGTTAAGCATCAAGTTGCTGGGTTTAATGATTACAATTTGTACCATTTGAAAAATAAATGTGAAATTTCACTATACAGTCAATCATGATCAGTTTGAGTAAGAATTCATTCAAACAGCTTATTTATTCATGACAAATGCATGGAATGCCTTGAACATTTCAGTCATCACCTTGGATTGTTAGATTTATTTATCTCTTAGTGTTGCACATGTACCATATTTGAAATTTAAATTCAGAAATAATTATATGAACGCTAAGGAGAAGTTTTCTTTTTAACATATTTTTTTTTTGCATTAATTTTAATACCTGGGCCATCAGGAATCTACAAATACTAACAAATATTCCTGTGGGGATGCTGCTATATATATAGGCCCTTCCAGTCAATAAAATTTGTCCCACCAAGGGGCGCCCATCGTTTTTTGGCAATATTTAGGACATGATGTTACAATGGCAGAACATTTTATATAAACTTATTAATGTATACTTTGCAACTTTCTACATGTTTCGTCATAAATTGACAGCGCTAGATGGTGTCTTTCAGCTGCTGATGTATTTTATCATATTTATGATAATTAAGTCAAAATGTCAAAATAAACTGCTTTCTCAAATATTAAATTAAATGTTTCACTCAAAGTTTTGCACAGTAAAGTGGGGGGTTTCCTTGTATAGAGCTGCAGAAAATATGTCTTCTCTTTATTCACTAAGAACTATCCTGACAACCAGTAAAAAAGCATCAATGAGCAAACTCATTAAAGTCTCAACAGCTCAGAGTGACAAGCCTAGGGGTGAGGGCAGCCAGCCAGTCATTAGCACCCCTAATCAGCTCATCACACCCTGCAGTTGCTCAAAAAAAAAAAAAAAACAAAAAACAAAAACAGATCAGAGGGTGATGGCCTAATCAGCATGGTTTCTTTCATTCTAAAATTCTGTCATTCTGCTTTAACTGTCTGTTCAGAATATTCAAAATTGTTTTGGAAAAGATGCTGAAAATATTATAATTTTACTGAGGAAATTATACTTGTCCAAATATAAATTTAATTGAAAATTACATGAAATTGTCCACTTAACATAAAAATTGAAAGATTTTATAAAACTGAACAAATATTTACAAATGACCATAAATGGAAAATGAGGTACTTTTATGTTATGATCATTTCACAAAACCTTGTATTTTATCGTGTTTATTATGTTGTGTTGTTACTGTATTACAATATTTTTCACATTGTCTGAGAATATGGAAATAGAAAATGTAAATTAAATGTAATTTAATATATTTTAAAGTCAGTTCCGGTCAGTTCCTGTCAGTTCCGGTGAAAGAGGCTAGTTTCGGTAAAAAGTCGAACCTGATCTAGCATGGGCCAATAGGGTCCAGGGATTGACTAACACCCCTCAGACACACAGTATAACTGACCGGTGTGCTGTCTTTTCAAACAAAATGAAAATGTTATTCCGAAATTATATATATATATATATATATATATATATATATATATATATATATATGTACTGTTATAGTGCAGGTTTCATTTCTTTAATTTGTTCATATGATAAGGATATATTGGTCAGTTATGAGTTAATAAATGTCAGTGAGAGGAAAGAAAAGTTCTACATTTTACCTGTATTTACCTTTGCTACATACAAGTCAAAGGCAGCCAGCTAAAACACCTGTGAGGTTTTGGTACCTATGACAAAATATGCACTTAACTTCAAATTTGAAGCTAGTATAAGTTACACTAGTTGATAACCTGAGATACAGGTAGACGACAAGGGACCAGAATGTATCCTACGAAATCAGAGTGGTATGGGTGAAGTGAAGCATGGATTGAGTGGTAAGGGGAAATAGAGTGAGATTTGTTGCATCATGCTGCGTTTGTTAACGCTCGTACAGATGGTATGTACCAGATGGCAGCTTGTTCGTACGACTTGCAAACTTTCGGTACCCAACAAAAGACCCACTGACCGGATGTTTATTTTGTGATAGTTACTGAAGAGAAACTAATTAATAAAATATGTTTCATGTTACATTGGTTCAACTTTATTTGTCATTTAAAACTTTTATGTAAACCAGTCAGATATTGCCATTATTGGTTTATTTATTTGCTCCCTACTTCTCGAAAAGCAGTGAATAAAGGTGAAGGTTGCCAAGTGGAACAGATTGACTTGCTCTGTCAAATCCCAGTTTCCCAGTGGTATGTTCCACTTGGGTCACATGTCGAACAGGTTTCCCACTGGGAAACTCGTACGTACCATCTATTCCAATGGTAACGAATGCAGCATATTATTGTTCATGGGGGGGGGGGGGGGGTGTGACAACTAGGGTTAGGCCGATATGTTATATCAGTCCTTAGATTTAATCATGGATGTCTGCCACTTTAACATGATTGTAGGTAGCGCCAACTGTCATTTGAATGAAAAAGCTATCCAAGATGTATACATATGCAAAATTTCAGGTGGATAAGTCAAACCATTGCTGAGACATGAGTGATTTTTTACCCTAATCTGATGAACAGATGGACACCACGCAAACATTGTTGTTGGTTGAGCCACCAAATTTTAATAAGCTGTAGAGCTATGTAAGGTTTTTACTCAAGAAAAATTTCCATCTGAGACATCAAACAGTCCTGAGATATTAGCATTGATGTCTGCCATTTAAATGTTAATGTGTTTATAGGTGGCGCCATCTGGCAACTCAACAAAAAAATCTATCCATGATTGTATCCACAATATATCAACATTGTATCCACATGATAAGTCAACCACTGCTGAGTTATGAGTGATTTGTACCCTAGACAGACAAACAGATCACAAAATGCAAAAAAAGGTGCAGGTGGCACCACCGTTTTTTGTGTATGATAAAGAGCTATGCAAGATATATACTATCTCAAACCAGTCCTGAGATAGTAGCATGAATGTCTGAAACGTAAGCGTGATTGTAGGTGGCACCACCTGTCATATAAATGAGAAACGTATCCATGATGTCCATATGTGCTAAATTACCAGGCAATAAATCCAACCACTGAAGAGAAAGATTGATTTTAACCCAAGGCAGACAAACAGTGGATAGAAGCTGTGCAAAAATAGTTGTAGATGGCACCTCCAGTTTTAAGATTGATATAGCGCTATACAAGATCTACACTCATGTAAACTCATAGCCTGATGTGTCAAACAATCCCAAGATATTTGGGTTTATGTGTGAAAACAGACAAATAGATGGATGCTCTGCAGAGAGGAAAGGTCAGAGGTCAACCTAAATGAGGGCTCAGCAGTTCACATGTGACCTGATCATAATTCCGAGTTTCATAAATTTGCGGTGAGTGGTTACAGAAGAGTTCTCTGGGAACCTGTGTGGTGGCAGTGTCCAGCTGAAAACATAGTTTCTGCAAAACTCTGATTTGGTGGATACAATAATCATCTGTTGAATACATCTTTGGAATATTGTAACATGATAATATAAAATCAAGTCAAAAAAGAGCATTTCATGTTGCAATCAGTTTCAACGGCAAACACAGCAGCTAATTATGCCAGCTATGATGCTGCCCCCTAGTGGCCCTAGTTGCACTTACACTGAACACTTGCAGGTGTACAAAACAACTTGTTTGCTTTAATTTCACAAAGGATTGGTACAATACTGCATTAAAACTTCCAACAGATGATAATTTATATACTGATGCCAGCTTTTTGCTTCAAAGTAGAATTCAAATGAGTGTTTCATGGTGTTTCATCACAGGTACACAAAACACTGGGTTTTGGGTGTTTCAGGTGAACCAACAAAGGTAATTAGCACAAACTGACATAATGAACATTTACCTGTCTGTAAATGCTGAAAATTTCACAAAGATGTCTTCCATGGTTATGGAGTATATGTGTTTAAAAAATTTATACAAAGTCATGTTTAAAAATTTAAAAAAATGCAATATTAATCAGAAAAGGGTTTATATTGATAACATACTGTATATTCTTTTTGTACACCAGGTCAGTGCTGTTACTGAGGAGGATCAGTTACAAGTATAGATGGACAACCATTCCAAGAATGATCGGACCAATCCAAAGTTGAACTTGCTTGTGACATGGTTTCAAACATTTCTGTATTCGTTGTCCTTAAAAGTCTCAAACCAAATCCGATGGATCTACATCAATATATTGCGCATCGCACTCGGTCAGGCATGTAGGGTAAAGATGACGGACATAACAGTGATGTACAAAAGTGACAACTTTGTGGTTGTTAACAAACGTCAGGATATCAAGGTCAACAGCGATGACCCAGTGGACTGTATCACAGTGGAAACACAGCTCCGGAAGCTCTTCCCTGACCTTGTATCTGCTTCAGCAACTCATGGATTTAGGTTGGTATATATAGTGTATATAAGAGGGAACAGTGAAAGCACAAAATTAGGACCATCAACAGGACCTTGATAAGGGTTCACATTTTCCAGGTGGTCAATGAGTTATGATATAATGAGCAAAAAATTTTTTACCTTAAAATGTGGTCGTTATTTTGGGGTGGTTGCTAAATTGAGGTGGTCCTTAGGCAAGGTTTTTACTGTATAAAGTACATGTATTATGTGGTACTAAGGTACAATTATATACTAGAACTATCTATAAAACTATATGTGGTACAGACTGATGTTTTATATAGTGTTGAAGATAAAAAAAATGTTGCATTGGAATGGTTTGCCAATTATACATATATATATATATATATATGTGTGTGTGTGTGTGTATATATATATATATATGTATGTATTTTATGCTTGATTATGCATAAAATATGTTTATTCATTACATTTAATTTAATATATGGATAAATATGATAGGTTTTCCAAATTTTCTGGAATTTCTGGAGGGACTGATGATGCTCTTTCAAATATGTTTAATCACTAGAGTGTGTGTTATTGATGGCAAGGAAATCAGCTCCTGTGACAACATGTATAGTTATATAGTAATGTAAATGTGACCCAGGTTTATGGTTGCTTCAGATTTTGTCATCGCCTGGATTATGCCACCAGTGGAGCCCTCTGTGTTGCATTCAACAAAAAAGGAGCGCGTTGGGCCTCCAAAGCCTTCAGGAACCAGTATGTAACAAAACATTACTTAGCACTGGTAAGCTTTTAAATTTATTTCTCATTTTTCACCCATTTAATAATGCTCAAAGTCTTTGGAGAAAAATTTAATCATTATAACAAATCTCTTCTTGCTTTAGTAACATTGTTCAGTTTTAGCTAGACTGTAATATATTACAGAACAGAAATACATATCATAGTATATATACAAATATACTGAAATTTAAGAATACTTTGTATTATTCACCAGATAAGAAACACTGTTTATTTAATAGGTGCGTGGGCATGTTCAACAAGACAGGCAGGATGTGGATATTGCAATTGGGAGGGATTCTAGTGTCTGTGAGTGCCACAAGATGGCGACAACAGACAACCCTGCTTGTGAGAATCCTCGAGCAGCCTCAACCACCATTGTCACTTTGGAGCACGGTGAATATGACGGCTCCCCAGCTTCTAAAATTTTACTGATCCCACAAACAGGTAAATATATAAATTTTTAAAATGAACATATTTAATTCATTGTCTTTTTATGTTATTTTGTTAACATTTATGTAAATTGGTATTGTAAAACCAAGTCAAATATTACATTTGCTTTGCTTATAATATTTCCTGAAGGTTAGTATTAAATGTTTCATTTATGTCTTTACTGTAATAATATCAGTATATAATTACAATTATTATATTAATTATATAAATATTTAATATGGATTAAGCTTCAATTTACAGGAATAAATGCTTGTAGAATATATTTTTAGTCCATTTATTTTGCTATTTAGGTTGTATTAATATTCAATATTCTTTGAAGTGTTACCCACTGTAATAAGACTTGAAATTATTCAAATATCAAATATGAAACTAGAATTTATATGTTTTAAAGGTTTTTAGGATATATAATTAATGTATGAGTAGCAGGGTTGGGCGGGTAATACCGGGGTGGGTAAACCTTGGCGGGTAATACACCTTATTACCTGGGCGGGCAATAAGCCTTAAAACCCACATGCATTTTTTAATGGGCAATATGATTAGGGCTTTTCTAGAAGCATTCTGTTCAATATAAGAATGGCTGCATAAAATGCATATAATCAAATAAAGAGGAAAACTACAGTGATTGTCCATGCAATAAGTTTAGGTTTCATGGGTCAGAGATCACTATGAGTATGACTGAAAAGACCTAGAACTAAAGATCTCTCACATGCCCTGGATATATATAGCAGAATCATACCATAATGAAATCCTTTGTAACTCTTGATTACCTAGGCTGTACTCCACTACAACCTGTCATATTCTTGTAATAACAATAACTCCCAAAGTGTCAGTGCCCAGTGGATGCCATTGCTTTTGCAGCAAAGTCCCAGTGAGGTGTCACTGTGGCTTCACCTGTGTGGTATCTTATACATGTACTGCTAATCAGTTGACACTTTGCAACCAGTAACCATCTTGTGTCGACCAGTTAGCCAGTGTGTGTACATACCAAATTAAGTAATCCATCCACTTTCAATCTTTCATTGATTCAAAGGAAATTATTTTTTTAAAATCATTAAATTATTACAAATGACAGATTCAGATAGAAATATGATTGAAATAATCGGAGTTACATAGCACGGTAGGTTTATACTCCATTTTAAAGACTCCTGATTTTTATGCCCCTGCCACAAAGTGGCTGGGGCATATAGTTTTACCCATGTCCGTCATTCCGTCCTTCCGTCATTCCGAAATCAAACAGTTGTACGGACTTTTTTTCGCAATGCCTGCAGATATTGGCCTGATTTTTGGTGTGTGAGCAGATATAGACCAGTTACAGATCGAGTTCGCGTTTCGTCCTTGTTGACCTACTTTTGACCTACTGCTCCTAAACATAGAAAATTTCATGAAAAATATGAAATTTCATGACAAAACACATGTACGGACTTTTTTTGCAGTGCCTGCAGATATTGGCCTGATTTTTGGTGTGTGGACAGATATAGACCAGTTACAGATCGAGTTCGCGTTTTGTCCTGGTTGACCTACTTTTGACCGTTTTACGGCTCCTAAACTTAGAAATTTTCATGAAAAATAGAAATATTCATGACAGATACACATGTACGGACTTTTTTTTCGCAGTGCCTGCAGATATTGGTCTGATTTTTGGTGTGTGGGCAGATATAGACCAGTTACAGATGGAGTTCGCGTTTTGTCTCGGTTGACATACTTTTGACCGTTTTACGGCTCCTAAACTTAGAAAATTTTAATGATAAATAGAAATATTCATGACAGATACACATGTACAGAATTTTTTTCGCAATGCCTGCAGATATTGGCCTAATTTTTGGTGTGTGGGCAGATATAGAATAGTTACAGATTGAGTTCGCGTTTCATCTCAGTTGACCTAGTTTTGACCGTTTTACGGCTCCTGAACATAGAAAATTTCATGAAAAATATGAAATTTCATGACAAATACACATGTACAGACTTTTTTTCGCAATGCCTGCAGATATTGGCCTGATTTTTGGTGTGTCGGCAGATATTGACTAGTTACAGATGGAGTTCGCATTTCTTCCCGGTTGACCTACTTTTGACTGTTTTACGGCTCCTGAACATAGAAATTTCATGTAAAATATATATTTTCATGACAAATACACTTGTACAGACTTTTCTTCACAATACCTGCAGAAATTGGCCTGATATTTGGTGTGTGGGCAGATAATGACCAGTTATAGATCAAGTTCACGTTTTGTCCCAGTTGACCTATTTTTGACCATTTGACTGCTCCTTAACATAGAAAGTTTCATGAAAAATATAAATTTTCATAACAAATGCATATGTACTGACTTTTTTTCCTCATTGCCTGCAGATACCACCCTGATTTTTTTTGTGTGGGCAGATAATGACAGTTACAGATCGAGTTTGTGTTTCATCCCGGTTGATCTACTTTTGATTGTTTTAAGGCTCCTAAACATAGAAAATTTCATGAAAGACACAGATTCTTATGGAAAATGCACATGTATGGACTTTTTTCACAATGCCTGCATATACTCCCATGATTTTTGGTGTGTTGCTTGATAATGACCCGTAACAGATCGAGTTTGCATTTTGCCCTTGTTGACCTACTTTTGACCATACAACACCTCCTGAACTTAAAAAATTTTCCAAATTTTACAAATGTTTCTAATTTGCCCAAGGCGGGGGCATTCGTGTTGTTCCGACACATCTAGTTTAAAATTATCATTATAACTGCTATATATCACCAATATCAGTTATATATTATATATATTTATATAGTTATATACATTTTAAAGCAAAGAAACATACTGATCCCAGTATTTCCTAAGCTGGTACAAGAAATTTAGAGATCAGTCAGTTGCCATTTGAGACTATATTGGCCATAAAACCCATAAAACCCGGGTTTACCCGGGTTAAACCTGTAAAACCCACTGGGCTGGGTTTTATACTTAAAACCCAGGTTTTGCCCAACCCTGATGAGTAGTCCATTTATCTTGCTGTTTCAGGACGAACACATCAGCTACGAGTACACTGTGGCCATGTGGGTCACCTGATAGTTGGCGACTACACCTACAGCAATCGACAGGATGTGTGGCCATACCGCATGATGCTTCACGCATACAGATTAATCATTCCCATGAAACATGAACACATTGATGTTACTGCTAGTGATCCATTTGTTCCCCAAGTGGATCCTAAATGGAGTGTTACTCATGTAATTAAAAAATATAGTGATCTTAGTGACTTTCTAAAGAGGAAAACACAGTGTTCTTCACAGGGGACCAAAAAGGTTGCTGAGGGCTTAGGTGCTGTTGCCATGGAGACAAATATCACTGTCACCAAGGAATCTGACAATGACTGTCCTGAATTTGAAGAAACTCTTAATATTAATGAAACAAATTCTGGGTCTGGGTTTAGTTGATGAATAAATTTTACACAATATTTTTTCAAAGTTTGTCTATTTGAAAGTTATAAAAGTGAACAAGAAATGTGTGTTAATGGAAAAAAGGTTGCCACAAACATTAAAGAAACCTATTCGTGCGTGTGTAGGGTTCAAATGGAGTATCCCCTTGTGCAAGGTTGGATTTGTTTTTTAAAATTTGACGGTTTACCAAAAAATTAGTGTATTTTCATGGAACTCCAAATGAATATTAACCAATACAGGTTTTCACCTCGGTTGCATTCCCTGCAAGTTTATGTATATTTACTGAGGCAAAAAGTCACTAGATATGCGACGGGCGTATTACGCACAATTTGCTGATTTACAGATTGAAATTAAATCCAATATTTGTGTGGCAAAATTTTCAATTTGAAAGGGGGGGGGGGATAAGATATGGTATTGAATAAAAAGTGAGGTTTATAAGTGAGGGATAGGGGGACATTGTCCTCACATAATCACACTGGTGCCTAAATGAATACGGAGGAAGAGTGCAAATGGAAAATGATCTAATCGTTTATATTACGGACTGTATACCAGTGCAAGGCATAGCACGTGGACCGCGTTCTTATGGAAATGTTTTATATGTAGCCATGGCTATATCCTTCTATAAATTGAGGATTTAGGCTTGGTAAAAAAATGCGTTACTTCGTTTTGAAATTTGCAGATAACGTCCACTTTTTGCCAAACTCCGAATATGGAATCCCGCCTGGACGCTGTCACCGGGATATTTCTGTGCGTGGCGCACCACATTGTGCACATGGTATTTGGAACCATGCTCATGTATGTTCCTATTGGTTTTTCCAAACGAAAAACTCCAATAGCGCTGTAGGGAAAGGCGCCAAAAAATGTTTGGTTCTCAGACACTTCTTTTAGAAATCAGTGCGCGAGGGCGATTTTTAGCGAACCTGTGAGCTTGTGCGGCGGCGTCCGTGGTGTGTCGTGCGTCGTCTGTACGTTAACCATAGCTATCTAAAAAACGGCTAGCATCACCAAATTTTTTGCAAATAATCAGTCATCCAAAAAACTATAGGTTTTAAAAAAAATTTTTTTTCTTACTGCATTTTATAGGGAAAAAGCTGAAAACGCTTTAAATTAATAATCTTCTTCTCTGAAACTGTCCAGCCAAATTGTCCAATATTTTACAGGAATGATCCCTGGAACAATTTTTCTAAAGTTTGTTCGAATGGTTCCAGTTTGGAGATTTTTGGCCGAGTTACAGGAGGTTGAACTTTGTTAACTGTGCAAAAAAGCATATTAAAAATTTAAATCTCAGAAACGGCTGGAGCTAACATCACCAAATTTTATGCCAATGTTGGTCAAATAGGTCATATCTGAAATTAAGGCATTGGTGGCGCCACCTGCATCGGCCTTTTTTGTATGGTGTCATTAGTGACTGTATCACACAGAGGGCTACAAAAAACTTCTTCTCTGAAACCATATGGCCAAAATATTTAATATTGCACAAAAATGATCCTAGGGTAGTGCTTTCTGAAGTTTGTTCAAATGGTCTCAGTTCAGTGACTTTTGGCTAAGTTATGGGAAGCTGAATTTAGTCATATCCCATAACAGCCCATTTTAGCTCAGTGGCTACAAAGATCTTCTACTCAAAAACCACTGGGCCAAATTCTTAAATCTCACACATTAATTATCCTCAGATGTTGATAATTCAAGTTTGTTCAAATGGTTTTGGTTCAGTGCTTTTTTAGCGAACCTGTGAGCTTATGCGATGGTGTTCCGGCGTCCGTTGTCCGTCGTCTGTACGTTAACCCATACTATCTTGAAACGGCAAGAATTAGCATAACGAATTTTTATGCAAAATATTAGGCATCTGAAAAACTCTATTGGATTTCGCTTATTTTATGGCTAACTGCATTTTCTTAGATTTTATAGGGAAAAATCTAAAAAACATTTAAAAATCTTCTTTTCCGAAACTGTTCAGCCAAATTGTCCAATATTTCACAAAAATGATCCCTGGAACAATCTCTCTCAAGTTTGTTCGAATGGTTTGAGTTTGGTGATTTTTGGCCGAGTTACAGGAAGTTGAACTTAGTCATCTGTCCGAAAAAGCATACTAAAATTACAATCTCAGAAATGGCTTGAGCTATCATCACCAAATTTTATGCCAATGTTGGTCACATGAGTCATATCTGAAATTTAGGTATTGGCGGCACCATCTGCATCAGCCTTTTTTGTACGGGGGTCATCAGTGCCCGTATCATACTGACAGCTACAAATAACTTCTTCTCTGAAACGAAATGGCCTAATTGTTTAATATCGCACAGAAATGCTCCTAGGGTAGTGCGTTCTTAAGATTGTTCAAATGGTCTCAGTTCAGTGACTTTTGGCTAAGTTATGGGAAGCTGAATTAAGTCATATGCCATAATAGCCCATTTTAGCTAAGTAGCTACAAAAATCTTCTCAAAAACCAATTTGCCAAATTCTTAAATCTCACACATTAATTATCCTTAGATGTTGATAATTCAAGTTTGTTCAAATGGTCTCAGTTCAGTGACTTTTGGCTGAGTTATGGGAAGCTGAATTTAGTCATGTGCCATAACAGCCCGTGTAAGCTAAGTGGCTACAAAAATCTTCTTCTCAAAAACCACTGGGCCAAATTCTTAAATCTCACACATTAATTATCCTTAGATGTTGATAATTCAAGTTTGTTCAAATGGTCTCAGTTCAGTGACTTTGGCTGAGTTATGGCAAGTTTAATCAGCATCCATTACATCATGCCTCTAGACATTTAGATTTTAGAATATCTATGGAAAATATTGACAAGAATGTTTTTTAAAAGCTTTTAAAAAATGTAGATTTATGATATTACATATCATCTGTACATTATTCATAATTTCTCAGGAATAGCAGGAGCTACCATCCCCAAATTTTATGCAATTATCAGTCACATATCAAATGTTGATGGATTCAGCTTATTTTTGCTATCTGCATTTACTTAGATTTTACAGGGAAAAAGCTGATAAAAACTTCTTCTTCTTGTAAAGAGTCCAGCCAAATTGTTCAATATTTTACAGAAATGATCCCAGAGGCGAGCCTTCTCAAGTTTGTTCAAATGGTTTGTGTTGGATAAATTTTAGCAGAGTTACATAACAGGCCAAGATTGTGTATGTTTCTTGAATAGGTTGAGAAACTGCCAACTGTTTCAGATTTGGCAACAGATCAAGAGTTCATTCAGTGCAGCCAGATTTAGGCCAAGAGTTCAATGAGTGCAGCCAAGCACAAGGCATGTGATCACCTCATGGGCAGCATGTGATCATTTCATGGGTAGCATGTGATCACCTCATGAGTATCATGTGATCTTCTCATGTTCATTCAGTACAGCCAAGTACAGGTCAAAAGTTCACTCAGTCTAGCCAGGTGCAAGTCAAGAGTTCACTCAGTGCAGTAGACTGAGCCAGTAATTTGTCACAGTACACTCTCGGCAACAGCCTTTCTCACCAAAGCCTGGTCAGCCCGGTGCATCAGACTCAAGGCCTGATATTCTGACCTGTCTATGTGTCTTTAATGGCTTTCTCGTTCACAAGACAGGTGTCGCCATCTACAATGACTTTTGCAAAGTGTATGTGCCTGCTTAATTCTATGGAGGAATTTGATATATCAGCCTTAAATTGGGCATATTTATACATGTCAAATAGCTTTGTCGTATACAAAACTGGTGGTGCCACCTACAATAATTTTTGTGTTGTGTGCACCCATGCTAGAATTTCAGCAGTGATGTTTGTGTATTGTTTCTTGTTCAAAATGTTTAGTACTTGCATTGTTCTTATATATGAAAAGTAGTGGTTCAGCATTGAAGCGTTATACCAGGTGTATATCCATTTGCACAGGTTCGCATTAGGCCTGTAGGCCTTGTTGATGAGTTACGGGAAGCTGAACTTAGCCAGTTTGCTGTATCTTCCTATATGAGTTATAAACTTGCGAAACATTTTTCGACTGATGCCACTGAAGCCAGTTTGTTAAATATTTTACAAGAATAATCCCTACAATAATTCTTATAATAATTGTCATAAATGGTTCCACATGAATGATTTTTGGCTTAATTATGGAGATTGAATTGAGTCATTTTACCATATATGTTAGTTGTGTGATGATGTTACATCTAGCCTGGCACCAGTTAATCAGCATCTATTACATCATGCCACTAGACATTTAGATTTCAGGTTATATTTGGTTAATATTGAGGAAAAAGCTTTTAAAAAATTCAGATTTATGATTTAAGTTATTTATCATACCAGGCAATGTTACAATCATTGATATTCAGCTCTCTGTGGCTATATAAAGACAACTGAATGTGGATTATAAATTATTGGTATCCCTACTCAACTTAATTCAAGATTTTGCCATCAATTATATATATCTGTATTTTAATTTTGCATTCAGTATGCATCCGTAATAATTTTACATATATTCCTGATTTCTTTTTTTATAAAAAGTCAGCTGAAAAGCATTTTGTATTAGGAAAATAAATTTCAAAGTTATTTCAATTAGGGACCACTTTTGTGTACAGAGGGCAGCACTGTGTTTACCATTGGCAGATTGCCAGTGCCTTGATATTGGCCATTAGCCAAAATGATGTCAGCTCTATAAATAGTTTTGGCACAGTGCCAGGATTGGAAAATGTGCAGCCAGGTATAGATCAAGAGTTCACTCAGTGCAGTAGCTGCATTCTATTTATAGCTTTGGCAGACTGCTCACTGTATCATATTTGGCACCAAAGTTCAGCCTGAATCTATTTATAGCTTTGGCAGACTGCCAACTGTGTCAGATTATGCAACAGGTCAAGAGTTCACTCAGTGCAGCCAGGTAGAGGTCAAAAGTTTACTCAGTCTAGCCAGGTGCAGGTCAAGAGTTCACTCAGTGCAGCCAGGTACAGGTAAAAAATTCACTCAGTCTAGCCAGGTGCAGGTCAAGAGTTCACGCAGTGCAGTAGCTTGAGGCAGCAATTTGTCACAGGTCACTCGGGGGCAACTGCCTTACTCACCTTAGCCTTGTCAGCCCAGCGCATCAAACTCTGGGGAAGTTTGATGTATTGGACTGATACCTGTCTAGTCGTCTTTGATGGTATTCTCATTAATAAGACAGGTGGTGCCACCTACATTGATTTATGCAGTGTATGTGCCTGCTTATTTCTACAGAGGAATATAATACATCAGCCTAAAAATTGGGTATGTTTATACATATAGGGTAGCTTTATAGTGTACAAGACTGGTGGCGCCACCTACAATAATTTTTGCACAGTGTATGTCCCTGCTTATTTCACAGGAGGGGTTTGACATATCAGTCTGACATTGGGCATATGTATATATCTCTTCGTTGTATATAAGACCGGTGGTGCCAGCTACAATCAATGTATCCGGCAAAACAAAGTTTTGCGGATACTATGTATTCAGTCGGACGCAGACGCTGCCGCCATCGCCTCATTGGTTTCTGGAGAACTCCTCCATAACCACTGGGGAGAATTTTTAAAATTCGGAATTATGATCGGTCAAATGTGAACTGCTGCGCCCTCATTTTTGATTGACCTCTGACCTTTCCTCTCTGCCCAGCGTCCATTTGTGCGTCTGTTTCCACACATAAACCCTCATATCTCGGGAAACGTGTGACTGATAAGGCTTAAGGTTTTTGTACAAATGTAGCCCTGGAAAAGCTTTATAACATATACTAAAAATGGTGGCGCCACCTGCAACCATTTTTGCACAGCGTCCATCTGTTCATCTGCCTTGAGATGAAATCACTCATATCTCTGCATTGGTTGGACTTATCCACCTTAAATTTTGCATGTGTATACATCCTGGACAGCCTTTTTGATTTTATGACAGGTGGCGCCACCTACATTCACATTTAAGCTGCAGACACCCAAGCTCAAAACTCGGGAACCGTTTGACCAGTTGGGCCAAAATTTTGCATGTGTGTAGATCTCCCATAGCTCCTTATCATACGCAAAACTGGTGGTGCCACCTGCAACCATTTTTGCATATCTGTTCATCTGCTTTGGGATAAAATCACTCATATCTCGGCAGTGGTTTGACTTTTCCACCTGATATTTTGCAGGTTTATTCATCCTTGACAGCTTTCTTGATTTTATGACAGATGGCGCCACCTACATTCAAATTTACGCTGCAGAATTCCAAGCTCATATCTCAGGAACCATACGACCGATTGAGCAAATATTTTGCATGTCTATAGATCTCCCATAGCTCTTTATCATACGCAAAACTGGTGGCGCCATCTGCAACCATTTTTGCACAGCGTCCATCTGTTCAGCTGCCTTGGGATAAAATCACTCGTATCTTGGCAGTTGTTTGACTTATCCACCTGAAATTTTGCAGGTTTATACATCATTGACAGCTTTCTTGTTTTAAGACAGGTGGCGCCACCTACATTCATTTATGCTGCATACATCCCAGCTCATATCTTAGGAACCATTTGACCGATTGGGCCAAAATTTTGCATATTTATAGATCTCAAATAGCTCTTAAACATACGGAAAACTGGTGGTGCCACCTGCAATCATTTTTGCACAGCATCCGTCTGTTTGCCGTGGCATAAAATCACTCATATCTCGGCAGTGGTTTGACATTTCTGCCTTAAATTTTGCAGGATTATACATCTTTAATAGCTTTCTGAATTTGTGGCAGGTGGCGCTACCTACATTTATGTATACGCTGCAGACATTCAGGCTTATATCTCAGGACTGGTTTGACATATCCCCCTGAAAATTTGCATGTGTGTAGATCTCCCATAGCTCCTTATCATACGCAAAACTGGTGGTGCCACCTGCAACCATTTTTGCATATCTGTTCATCTGCTTTGGGATAAAATCACTCATATCTCGGCAGTGGTTTGACTTTTCCACCTGATATTTTGCAGGTTTATTCATCCTTGACAGCTTTCTTGATTTTATGACAGATGGCGCCACCTACATTCAAATTTACGCTGCAGAATTCCAAGCTCATATCTCAGGAACCATACGACCGATTGAGCAAATATTTTGCATGTCTATAGATCTCCCATAGCTCTTTATCATACGCAAAACTGGTGGCGCCATCTGCAACCATTTTTGCACAGCGTCCATCTGTTCAGCTGCCTTGGGATAAAATCACTCGTATCTTGGCAGTTGTTTGACTTATCCACCTGAAATTTTGCAGGTTTATACATCATTGACAGCTTTCTTGTTTTAAGACAGGTGGCGCCACCTACATTCATTTATGCTGCATACATCCCAGCTCATATCTTAGGAACCATTTGACCGATTGGGCCAAAATTTTGCATATTTATAGATCTCAAATAGCTCTTAAACATACGGAAAACTGGTGGTGCCACCTGCAATCATTTTTGCACAGCATCCGTCTGTTTGCCGTGGCATAAAATCACTCATATCTCGGCAGTGGTTTGACATTTCTGCCTTAAATTTTGCAGGATTATACATCTTTAATAGCTTTCTGAATTTGTGGCAGGTGGCGCTACCTACATTTATGTATACGCTGCAGACATTCAGGCTTATATCTCAGGACTGGTTTGACATATCCCCCTGAAAATTTGCATGTGTATAGATCTCACATAGCTCTTAATCATACACAAAATTGGTGGCGTCACCTGCCACCATTTTTGCACAGAGTCCATCTGTTTTTCTGCTGTGGGCTAAGATCACTCATATCTCAGTAGTGGTTTGACTCATCTGCCTAAAATTTTGCATGTTTATATATCTTGGACAGCTTCCTCGATTTTGTGGTAGGTGGCGCAACCTTCATACACATTTCGGCTGCAGACATACAGGCAATTATGCAACACACCTCACTCTATTTCCCCTTGCCACTCAATCCATGCCTCACTTCACCTTTCCTACTCTGATTTTGGCGGATATACGTAGTGGCTTGTTGACTACCAATATTCTAGATTTCTGTTGTGTGCACCCATGCCAGAACTGCAGCAGTGATGTTTGTTTAATTGTTTCTTGTTCTGAGTGTTTAGTACTTGCATTGTTCATATACATGTTACACATGTTCTTGAAAAGTAATGGTCCAGCATTGAAGCATTATACCTGGTGTAATCTCATTGCACAGGTTCGCATTAGGCCTGTAGGCCTTGTTTTTTTCTTTTTTACCTTGTTTTGTAAATTTCGATAAATATGTCATATGATCAGGGAAAAAGTATATTAATAACAGAATTGTTTTGCTAAACAAGTAAAAGCACTACATAACAAATCAAATTGTATTATTTTATCTTCTTGAAAGAAATGTCCGAGCGACTTAAGCTCTAAATTGGTAAGGTTCCATTGAAAATCAAAATTAAAATTTTTGATGCGTCTGGTTAAAATTGACGCACGCGGTTTCTGAGAACCTTACCTCTTTTTTTATTGCCTAATATTTAATTTTCTCACAGTTAGCACCCACGCTTTTGTCATATACCGATCGTTCCGCAATAATTATAGTCAAAGTGGAGTCTTAACGTCTGTAGTAATGATAGTATGTAGGGGGTACTTGCTGTCTAATCGCTACATAGGGAACATTTGCCTTTATGTATTTGGACAGATCCGTCAAAGCTAGTATACTGCAGGATAGACTCTCACCGACATATACACGAACGCAAAACTTTATCTGTTAACTATCGTCTAAGGTACAGATTGTAGCTATAGCCTTGGCCTATCTTATGAAACAAATAGAATCGAAATCCTTCAAGAAATTAAGTAGAAGCATTTTGAAAATTACGAACAGACGCAGCATCGCCATGACATATAAGCTCAATTTGTCCTGTGTGCGGTGAGCTTAAAGGATCGCTACACATCAGTCGAACAGAACGGCATAAAATCAAATACAGCAGCTTCTCATAGTATTTTCTCCCATGCGTAATAGTAATACACCAGATTATCAGTATACATGTATTTTTATGCCCCCGCCACAAAGTGGCCGGGGCATATAGTTTTACCCATGTCCGTCATTCCGTCCTTCCGTCATTCCGAAATCAAACAGTTGTACGGACTTTTTTTTCGCAATGCCTGCAGATATTGGCCTGATTTTTGGTGTGTGAGCAGATATAGACCAGTTACAGATCGATTTCGCGTTTCGTCCTGGTTGACCTACTTTTGACCGTTTTACGGCTCCTGAACATAGAAAATTTCATGAAAAATAGAAATATTCATGACAGATACACATGTACGGACTTTTTTTCGCAATGCCTGCAGATATTGGCCTGATTTTTGGTGTGTGAGCAGATATAGACCAGTTACAGATCGAGTTCGCGTTTCATCCTGGTTGACATACTTTTGACCGTTTTACGGCTCCTGAACATAGAAAATTTCATGAAAAATATGAAATTTCATGACAAATACACATGTACGGACTTTTTTTCGCAATGCCTGCAGATATTGGCCTGATTTTTGGTGTGTCGGCAGATATTGAGTAGTTACAGATGGAGTTCGCATTTCGTCCCGGTTGACCTACTTTTGACTGTTTTTTACGGCTCCTGAACATAGAAAATTTCATGTAAAATATATATTTTCATGACAAATACACTTGTACAGACTTTTCTTCACAATACCTGCAGATATTGGCCTGATTTTTAGTGTGTGGGCACATAATGACCAGTTACAGATCAAGTTCACGTTTTGTCCCAGTTGACCTATTTTTGACCGTTTGACGGTGCCCTTACATAGAAAATTTCATAAAAAGGTGCACATGTATGGACTTTTTTTCGCAGTTCCTGCAGATACAGGCCTGATTTTTGGTGTGTAGGCAGATAATGACCAGTTACAGATCGAGTTCTTGTTTTGTCTCAGTTGACCTACTTTTGACCATTTGACTGCTCCTGAACATAGAAAGTTTCATGAAAATATAAATTTTCATAACAAATGCATATATACTGACTTTTTTTCCTCAAAGCCTGCAGATACCACCCTGATTTTTTTTGTGTGGGTAAATAATGACAGTTACAGATCGAGTTTGCATTTCATCCCGGTTGACCTACTTTTGATTGTTTTAGGGCTCCTAAACATAGAAAATTTCATGAAAGACAGAAATTTTTATGGAAAATGCACATGTATGGACTTTTTTTCACAATGCCTGCATATACTGGCATGATTTTTGGTGTGTTGCTTGATAATGACCCGTTACAGATTGAGTTTGCATTTTGCCCTTGTTGACCTACTTTTGACCATACGACACCTCCTGAACTTAAAAATTTTTCCAAATTTTACAAATGTTTCTAATTTGCCCAAGGCGGGGGCATTCGTGTCGTTCCGACACATCTAGTTTATACAAGGCATTAACATTAACACTTGCGTTTCAATATTTGACATATAATCTATTGTATCAAGAAATGGCCGCATTCTTATTTAGAATGCTCAGTGCTATTAAAGCAGCTTACGATGTACAAACTATTGGTATAATACTGGTAGTATATGCATATATGGTGTTCTTTGCAAACCTTTAAATAATCTTTGTCAAAAAGACTGGTTAAATTATGATATGTCCTTATAAAATGTCTGAAAGCGAGTGCATTCTTCTGGATGGCAGTTGAGTTGCATCAAAGACATTATAGATTTAGTACGCTTCCGAGTCAGCGGAAATCTTGCGCTTCTAAAGGAGCTACTGATTTTCCCGCTGCCCGCTTTGATCGTTTATGATGCACTTAAACACGTGTGCCCTGTCTGCTGAAAAGAACTGCTGATGCGACTAGCAGCCAACAGAATGCCAGTCAACAATCACTCGACAGGCATCAGGCTCCGCCCAGAAACCACGTGGCCATTCTCTCTGAGCCTGTGGCCTGTTCAAACGGTTGCCGGGGCGATAAGCTGTCACTCAAAACGAAATGAACAACATTAGCTCCGTGTATTCCTCGATTGGCTTGTAAACCGTTTTGTCTTCCAGCACAGGGTCTCATCTGATTGGACCAAAATACAGTGCTCCCCTCTGGTGTAGAGATTCAGGATACGAGGTCAAAACAAACAGCGCTTACGATATAGGTATAGTAGGCCTATAGGTAAAGCGCTGTGTAAAGTGCATATAGCTTTGGTTGTATGTGTTCGATACATCTTTGTGAAACATTTTTTTTCTTAAAATATAAAATAATATATCCTGTATATAACTTATTGGGTATAAAAAATTAGCACTTAAGGACTTTAGAGATTTGCGATTTGTGTATATGAAACCGAGTGGCATTTTCCTTAAAGCGTGAATTCTGGGAGTATAGAATTTGTTACAACGTTCGCTACCGGGTTTAGACAAATATAACATTCTCAAATCTGTTTATGCATGGGAAGCCACAGAGGTTTACTTACTTGTCCAGTATAAAAAAACTTGTCCAGAATATATGTAAATTAGGTCATGGATCTGAGTTTTTCTAACCAGAAAGATAAACAAGACAGTATCTCCTTCCTTTAGATGTTATAGACTCGTTTGATCGTTTGTTAATTATATGAAAAAATAATTAAATTACCCATGTTGAATTATATTCTTGCATTGATATGCAATATGTTAAAAAAACACAAGTTACCAAACATTTCTCCTATCTGTAAAGGTTAGGCATTATTAATTGTATAGTAAAATCAGTTCTTGCGTTGAGTTATATCCTTACAAGGCATTATAATCGAATTCATAAGATACAAAAATAGACATCTGTTAGAGAATACCAGACTACACTCATATCCGGCCGTTTTCTACTCTGTCTCCAGTGTTGCCCGTAAGTTCGGTGCCGTAATCGATCTCGGATTTTTGTACGTTCGTGTCGCTTTTGCAACCGCAAAGGCTTTTGAGGTCTGCCCGGAAAAGTCTGGAGGTCAGAACGTAGAGGAAGAAGTTGATCACGTGATTCAGCAGCGCGAGGAAGACGACGATCGACTGGAGCAGTGTGATGTGAGGCGGCATGTCTATAAACATCTTTTCCCCAAACACGTACAGATAGAAGACCGTCACTGGTACCGTGAGGACGAGGTACGTGATGCTTACAACTAGTACCAGGACAACTATGTGCCGTGTGTCCTTGGACTTCTGCGTTTTTCCGCCAATGAGGTGTACAATGATGACAATACTGCAGATGAACAGAGTCACCACGGGGATGTAGGAATACAGTGTAGCAGTCAACCACGGGGCTACTGTCCCGATGAAGTACGCGTGTTGCGGAAGTGCGTCACAATTCCCATCCACTATATCCCAGGTGAAGAGGTTATACAGGTAAATCACAAGCAGCATTGCCGGCAAAACGCACACCACAATGGTGGCGCGGCGCCGGTTAGAATAAACCTCCGCCTTTAGGGGGAAGGTCAAGACGATAAAACGATCTATTGCTATCGTCATCACCAGCCAACCAGCGTATGTGTAACAGGTGTTAAACAGAAAGTGGTGCACCTTGCAGCCAGCCGAAGACTGCGAGATCAGCTTTACATTAAAAGCAGCTTCAGGCCAGTTGTTGATAAAATCCAAGATCAGTACCGACGTATCTGCACACGCCAACGCTGCAAGGTACACTGGGATCGCAGTCTGCCGTATCCGCTGCTTTTGCATAATGATAAAGCTGAGGGTGTTTCCAGTGAGACCCACCACCAGAAACACGGGGAGCCCGTATTTAAACATATCCATGCCTGTCTTTTCGAACGGGTGGGGATCCTCCCGCGGCGCCCCTGTTGTAATGTTGGATGCCATGGTTACTCCAAAGTGGCCTGTTGTCGCGAAAGTGTTCCTTCAAAGTCGCCCGTTCAAGTGTATAACCTGAAAATAAAAAAGTACATGAGTCATTGGTGTACAGTTGTGGAAAAGACCAAGGTTAATTTCCTATAAACTGTACAGTTCTCATATATGGAGTTAACATAGAGTGTATTTTCCTAGTCTTCTCGGCATTTATCAGTCTGAAAAAAGCACCTCCGACTATGGCTATTTAATTACATAGACCGATTAAATGAAGTTCGACATATATATATATATATATATATATATATATATAAGCCTTATTTATAGATCTTAATGCGGGGTCCATAATTAGCGGTAGTCCGGTACATCTTACAGGGGCCTGGAAGTACCGCACGGTGCATCCAACTCCAAGTTTGAAACCCGCGATGCAATGCTCCCATTGGTCTGATTACAATATTTTTCCTGTGCCAATAACCTGGTGGCGTAACCCAGCAAACCCTGCTTAAGAACTAGTGAAGCGAGAGGAGAATGCAGCATATATATATGAACACATGGTAAGAAGTGGCACTGAGAAGGCAAAGCGTTATGAAGCTAAAATTTCCCATGACTTAAGCTAAGATTCATTATGTGCGGGATGCGGACAAAATCGCTATTGATTAAATAAATAAGGTGAGATTTCTTATGCGCGGATCCAGCATTCGGAATTTGTATCCGTCAAAACGGTTCCCTACATGTAGCGATCAGATATTTGCCGGTTCCGCATGGTATCCAGGGGCAAAGATTCATAATGAACGGAATGGGTGATGAGGTAGGCGGACAAAATCGCTGTTGTTTACATAAATAAGGTGAGATTCCTTGTGCGCGGATTTGGCATGCGGAATGCGTATCTGGCAAACGAAACGGTACATGTTCCACGTGTTATCTAGAGGCAACATATATAGAAACTGGCATGCCGCCGTGCCAGTATATATGAAGTTCCTCCACACGCATTCCGCATGTCGGATTCCATATCACGCATTCCGCATTCCGTTCATAAGAAATCTTAACTTTACTCTATATGTTTATTGAATGTTTAATGGATTGTACAGGGAAAGCGGTGTCATTAACAATTACATGTATTTTTTATTGAAAAAACAGATATAAAAAAATAAATTTTCACATCCTCATGTATATAAACCCAGTACCAATCAAGATCTGAAAAAAATATATTAAAATGAATGGTTCTATTCTTTTAAATATTTTCAATTTCCTTCAGTTGTTTCAGTGGTATCTAGATGCCTGTTACAGTACAAAAGTCTGTGCTGACAAATACAAATTTGATTGTCCAACGACCCTAATAAGTAAAAAGTATGACAAATGGGTCACGCGCTGAAGTATGCGCTGAACGTATTCATTTTAAGCCATTTTGTTTATCTGCAACGTAGAATAAAATGTAGTATTTACTTCAAGTATACATCCCATCTTGTGACGTCTCTTTTCGTGATTTATCACGTAGGACGTGAAAGTGCAGGTATAACCGTAACGTCTCAGATGCAAAATAAATGCAAAAAGCGCTTCATTTCTCATAACTCGTTCCATGACATGTTCCTTTTACAGGCAGACAACTTCTTTCACATAGTCTTTTTGGTGGTAAACAGTGCGCAAAATACGTCGTTGCAACGCATGAAACTACCTTGTAAAAAGGAGGTGTTAATGTAGAGCGAGTGTGATTTAATTGGATCGTCGGATAGCTTGATTACACTACATATATTAATAAAACATTTTATTGGATTTCCAATGTTCGTCGGTGTCATCTTGTGCTTAATTGCACCTCCGCAATTTATTAAAAAAGAGATTAATTGGATACTAAATTTACTCCTTCACATTTAACCTAAATAATACCAGTATGTTCTTTTCAGGCACCTCAAACAACTTTAACTGTGAGTACCCCCCCCCCCCTTCCCCCTTTTACATATACCCTGAGCCAGGACTGAGGTTAGTACAGAAACTTTAATAACTAGAGAACACTGTGAGACCTCATGCCCTCGCCCACACCAAATATTTTTATAGTTCATTTCCATGCATAACATGGTCCCTCTCTTCGTTGACCCAAGACCCATCTTTTCCTAAAGTGATAAATAAATAATAAATTCAAAATGAAATTCTGGATGTCACGGTGTCTAGCTGCCAGCGCATGTGCGCTGTAAATAATTTTGATTCTCTTAATAATCATTATTGACGTCTCTTAAACAATATTGAAAATACCTTTAAAATAAAACGGTTGATGAAAGTAAGTTAGGTACGATTGCTGGCGATTATAATAACACTTTTGAATATATGTCTCTGGGAGGGCCATGGTAGATACGACTGCCCCTAGGATAATATAAAGGAAATACCTGTCAAATTGGATAATTAAATATCAGTATTTGTTTCATTTATGTCTGTGTGATACCATCAGTTTACTTTAATTAGTAAAAATGTTTATATTAGTCATTGTAACTAGTATAAACTGCTTTCACTATGGAAACTTAATTTAAATACCTATAATGAAGGTCACCCATAATATCATTAAATTGCAGTAGGAAGAGAGTGACCGTCCCATCATGACAATCCATTCACTGTTTTTCGCAAAATAATTTGCTGATTACAAAATGTCACACAGACAAGCAAGCATTTAGCATATGCATGAAATGTGAAACTTTGATCAAACGGCTACTTACAAGAGGACACCTAGAATCTTCCCAATAACCGTACTGATGAACCTTATTCATATAAACAGGGGAGCTTGGCTTAATTTATGCTGCCTATGACAGAGCGCGTTCGGCTGTTTGTGGGCCATATAGCATTTATACTGCTGAACCTGGACAGTGTGCCGTGGGGTACCTTTTAAGTAAACACGCCGGGTGCTAACCCCTGGTCACCGAAACCAAATCCTGAGAGAATGTTTGGAACGTTGTGGTTGTCAGCCCGGATTTTCTTTGACAGCCTGAACACAAGGACATTCTAGAGCTTCTCCTGAGCCACTTATATATGTGATGCCCAGAATGTCTGATGCTGCCCTGCAGGGGTGGCCCACTGTTTATTTTTTATGACTCTCGTAGCTTAAATATGATAAGCATTTCCACGAGTCAGGCAGTTACTTTTTTTATCAGAGGAAAGAGGGAGAAACCAAGGGCGGAACCAGGATTTTGAGGAGGAGAAGCCTTTTTTGGGCTTTATCGCTCGGTAAATGGTGCACACATACACACACAAACACACACCTGTATGTACGTATGTGTATAACATTTTGAAATAAATGAGTATGTAGTAACATCATGTGAAATTATTCACAAACATTTTTCATTTCACAGCCTACTACAGGTGGTATTTTATATTTAAATGACCTTTTGCATATATTTAAAAATTAAAGGTTCAACATTTTTCTAATTATATGTGTAAAGTATTGATTTTTTTCTTTGAAAAAAAAATCAGGCTGCCTCTGACATTTTTATATTGTTGAAGTAACCGGGTTTTTTTTTCAAATGCCATATTTTACAATGTTCATCTTGAGAATTCCATTTCGGTTACATGACACGGTCCATACACCGTTGTCTATAGCTATTCACTGAAGAAAGAACGCAACTGACAGTCTTTTAACATGAATCAATATTGTGCTCGTATTTGGTTCCTTCGTTAAAGCATCGATTTCATTTTTTATTACGCGTAAAAAAAATATCAAGTCCGCAGGTTCATTTGGGTCCACTAAAGTGGTCCATTGTAGGGGCGGGGCACAATTAGCAAGGCTTATAACAAGCCATCCCGTTGGGGACAAATTCAAAGGAGGCGGAGCTTTGGGTCCCAGTAGGAGGTCACCGAAAATTAGGTAACCAGACTTAAACTGGTTTCCACTAATACGTGAATGTCAATAAACAAGGGTCAGTGAACAAGATGCAACTGCATCCCCATTGCCAACAAGACAGTGCGGTCACTAAAAAGAGTCTTTCGAAAAAAGGGCTTCTTATGATAGAGTTTCAGGTTTCT